>JACCEG010000159.1:125569-175537 GCA_014065205.1 Tuber brumale
AAAAAAAAAAAAAAAAGCATTTCCAAACAAACGCATGATAAGTAAAAAAAAAAAAAAAACAAGAACAATATCCATCGTAAAAAGCATCCAATCAAATAACTTACTCGAGTACCGGTACTGTACAGTAGTTTGGTTAGTCACCGTAATAGTTAAGAAAAGAAAAGAAAAGGAAAGAGAGAGAAAGTAGCGTCATCTTCATCTTCTTCTTCAAGACCAACGAAATTACCGCCGTTTCAGAAAAAAAAAAGTTATCTATTGGGACAAAACCAGTTTTATTACATACATACAATAACTTTTATTTGGGGGGTTTGCTTACAGTAAGCAATAAATATCTGGCAAAAGAACCGAATCGATAAACTCAACCCAACCCCCCCTTTTACCCCGAGTTTTTCACAGTGCAGTACAAGTAAATTTACCCCTGGCTTTCTTCCCTGCAGGGCTACTTACTTACTTACTTACTTACTTACTTACAGTACTCTGGAAGAAAAGAAATGAAAGAAAAAAAAAAAGGGGGGGGGGGAGGTCATCTACTCCGAGATTTGAAAGATGATATACCGGTACAGTACTGTGCAGTGCAGTGCAGTGCAGTGCAGTGAAGTTCATAGAGTCTTGGGCTTGCCTGGCCGTTAGTACCGTTCCGGGTTTCTACCTATCTACCTACCTATCTATCTATCTATCTATACAAATTTTATGGTTTGGTTTGGAAATAAGGCATGTGATCGATTGATTGGTTTTTTTTTTTTTTTTTTTTTTTTTCTTTTGTTTAGTTTAATTTACCGGACAGTACCGGTAAGTCCGGTAATTCCCTGCTCTGTTCTTGTTTCTCAGAAAATGTTAAATAACTTACTTGTACTTGTGTGCCGGTAATAAACAATAACCTCCAGACTAACAAGTATAGTATGTTTTTTTTTGTTTTTTTTTTTGCCCACCGAGTCTTATGGACAAACTTCTACTATGATACCGTAGTAATAGCCGATTTTTAACAAAAAGTCTCCGGAAATGGGCTCGGTGTAAGGTAGAAGAAACTATCATATGCCACTGGTATGTGGCCCCAAGTGTAAGAGGACTATTGGTATAACTTGGACCATCACTTTTACATTCCGGAGACTTTAAAAAAAAACAAAAAAAAAACCGGCTAGTACTGTACTGTACTCGTCCACAAACGGGGGAAAAGAAAGATTTTCTCCAATTCATTTCATTCTTTGTGCTTACCTCTTCGCTTTGTTCGGTGCTTTGGCTTTGTTTTGTTGATTGTTTGCTGCAGCGCGGATAGACAGATAGATAGATAGATAGATAAATAAATAAGTGGGGAATCTTGAACTTCAATCCATTTCATGATAAACCACATTTCGCATCAACTTTTTTTTCCCTCTCTTTTTTTTTTCCCCCCTTTCCTGATACCGCTATCTGGACTGCCCGCGTGGTGGGTGCCAGTGGTGGGTTATCATCCTACCGGTACTGTACTTCCTCATCGCGAACTGTCGACTACGGTATGTTATCATACCTCGTTTGATGCCGCGGCTTCGTGGGATTGCAAAACCGAAGGAGGAGATTGCCGTCTCACAAGCGATATATATATATATATATATATAGGAGGGAGCTGAGTGAGGGAAGTATTACTGACATACAAGTAGAGTACTAATTTGAATTTTAAGAGATTATCGACACAGCTTATATCTGTTGAATTTTAATACTCTGAGAAGCAGGAGTCAATCAATACCAACTACAAATAATTATATCATGTACCGTACAAGTCTAACGGACTGCTTACTTCTACCATTTATCCCAAATGTTTCAATCGCTTTTTTTTTTTTTAGGACTTTGCAATCCCGTTTGAGAGTGGAGATTTTTCTTCGGTAACTAACCTAAGAATACAAGCAAGGTATTTTGGCAAATGGAGAGACAGGAAAGAGGGCATAGCGAGTAAAGAAAAGTGGAAGGGGGGGGGGGGAGGAGAAAGAAAAAAACATACTAGTAGCGAATCAGATACCAGAAAAAGGGGGGAAACATCCAGGGAAGAAAAAGGACCCGAGAAGATGAAAGACAGAGCGCAGAGGAAAAGAAATTTTTTTACGAGACGGCGTTTTTGTTTCCGCCATATCGTAAAAAAAAAATACCAATCAAAAATACCAAATGGAAGAACAATGAGAAAAAAAAATGTAAAAACATCTTCATAGCTCCACCAATGGCTTAAAGGTAGTACATTGTCTGTCTAATGTCAGCATGCGGACCTCCAGACCACATCTGGACTGCTTTCGCATAATTCGCCTTAGCCTCATCCTCGCTATTGTTGCTTTTAACGCTGCCGGAGTCGCTAGCATTCAAAAGCCCATAGATATAACAACGACCACGCTCACAGACCAAGTCAGCATAGTAGGCTGGTGGGCAAATGCTCACAGACTTAGTAGCACGGCCGAAGAGGTAACAGAGATTATGGGTCTACATATATGTTAGTCGAGATTCAGAAACCTTATAAAATACAAATATCTGGAGTACCAAGGTTTGTAGTGAGTCTGCATCAAACCCATTCTTGTCGTGAATAACATAGTAGTGGGCTGGCCGAGTGGTACCCTGAAGACCCGCATGCGCTTGGAGGTAAAAATCGTAATCATAAACGGCCGTAACGCCTCGATCAACTACTGTGCCAGGTGCAGGATTTCCAAGTCTGTCCGCTTTATTGCTTTCGGTCGGATAGAAACGAGTGTGGTGACGCTTGCCGACAATGATAATTGTAACCTTTGGCCTATAATCCGCCTTCATTGCAACACAGGCTTCACGGACCTTCGGAAGCTCTGCTTCGAGAACAGTCTTAAATTGGCCTTCGCTGACACCGTCGCGGTACACGAGAATCGCTTCAGGTAATTTGCCGTTATTCTTATCCCTCCAAAGCGACAAGCGTTCGACCATCATCTCCCGTAACTCGGTTATCATCTATTTGTCCAGGGCAGGATTAAGTACTTAATCAATCACGACATCGAATTGGTTAAGAAACTAACCTCTTTTTTAGACTCTTGAAGCCTCAAGGAAGCCGGATACTGAGCAAACTCCATATCGATACTGGCAACAACACCGGCAATAGAGGGAGTACCCCTCAAACTGCCCGGGGAAGGATGGGTAACATCACACCCAACCTAAAATCATTAGTACCTTCCTGTGTAGAATATATATATATATTATTTTGGTGAAGGGAGCATACAATCATTGTTGTCTTTTGAGTCAAAAAGCCCATATCCGTCTTCCCGAGTCCATGGTTTCTACCATGAAGCTTCAAATTGAACTTCAATGCAAGATTGGCAAAATATTGCATCTGACCCTTTTGGTTCTGGATCTTGCTAGATTGGGCACAAACAGTGCCAACACCAAATCTTACATCGCCCAATGTTTTTACAAGCGCATAGTTTGCTTTATCTTGACTTGGGAGAATAACGAGAGCAATTTGAACACCACGCTTCTTTAACGCATCAAAGCAAGGTGTCAATTTTGTAGCCAAGTCCTGGTTTATTGCCATTTGAACGACCGAGATATCCCGAGTGGTCAATGGCGGAAGGACAACACCGCACTTCCGACACATGCTTTGAAGAGCATTGCACAGACCCACAGGATCCTGCACATTGCTTGATCCGTCCTTTAAAATAATTGCTGCCCAAGTTTTAGCTGAACCGCCCTTAAGAAATCTAACATCCCTAAGGTTCCACGACGCATCACTGGTTGTCTTTGGGCCGCCTGCGTATTGCACAGGTGGTGCAGTCAGAATTCTCGCAGGAACCGTAACCATTTCGGTTGAGACAGATAAATTGAAAGGATTCTAAATAAAGTCAATATAAATTATAAAAATTATTGATAATACATACCAGTAGTTGGCTTGAAGGTTTGAGCCCAAGAATAGACAAACCCTCTCCTACAATTGATTCCGCATTTTGTCTAGGGCGGCGGCAAGCATACGTGATCATTTCACGTGTTTGCTCATCCAAAAGCTTTCCCTTAAAAGACTGTCCAGGCAGCACCGTGGCTAGCTCAGGTGGTAACAAGATTGACTTTTCTCTTGTACCGACATTAACACACGGAAGCTCAGGACTTGCAAGAACAATGTTGTATTCTAAATGTAGTTAGAACTGTTACCCTAAAGTAAAAAATAAAAAAACATTCAATTAGCAGCAAGTACTTACTTTTCTTGAAGTAAGCAAGAACAGTAATAGTTGAGCCGTCATCAGAAACAAATGTAGCATCCTTCGCGGATTTCCCACCAAGGTTGGCAATCGTCTTATACTGAACCTTCGGTCTGCCATTAGGGTCCGTAATATGTTTTGTGCTAACGCGCAAACCCTTCAGAAAACCACTAAGTTCGGGGCGCCTTCCAAACTCTCTCATTAAGTCTGCAAGGTTTCCTTCTCTATTTGTAAAAGGTTTCAAGTTAACTCAATATTTCTAAGAAACTCTCAGTGGAACTCTCAATAAAAAACCCAACATACTTGTAGAAAGCTGTCATGCAAACATTGACATTGCAGAGAACGCGGCCCATTGAGGGACGAATAGAGGAATAGTACCCACGAAGAGCTAGCAATCCGCGAGGTAGATGTTGCTGATTGTGGGGGTTTGGCTCCGAAACAAAGAACTTGGATTTTCCTAAAGGAATGACACCCGGGTTCTGCGAAGGAGGCTTAGCCAAAATAATGTTTAGCGCCTGAATTGCAGGTGATGAATCAAAGTCCGGATCCAATCCGTTAACATAGTCCTTGAGGCTATCTGGCTCAAGCAACTGCACTAGTGTAATGGTTACAGCGTAGACCTTAGACTTTTCATGCGGTCCCGCTTGGTCTGCATCAAAGTAACGGACCTCCACCTGAAGCTTATCATCAGCAATCTCAAGCTTCCTTGCAGTAATAATTGTTTTGGCATAGTCAGTTGCCATAAGATCTCTTGTTGCTCTGAAAGAAGTCAACTCTAAGAGCTCAAAAACACGTTTCCTGATCCTCCTGATCTTAGGGTCGGGTGTCATTGCGACATCATATTTGAAAAGTGTCTGAGTAGGTAGAGCCACTGGAAAATAATTCGCTCGGACCAAGGTCGAAACTCCTTTCGTCCCGAAATTGGGACGAGGAGGCATAAGCGGTTCATTGACTCTCGTTTTAACAGCGACAAGCTTGTTCTCCATCGCCGTAATTTTCGGATCGATAAGCGCAGGGGAACCACTATCATTGAATGGAATATTAGAAGAACCAAACAGATGAATTTATGGATAGCAGATAGACAAACCTTGAAAATATGGCATCTCCAAAATGCCCACCACCTCTCCCACCACCTCCACCTCTCGGCCCTCCACGGCCCCCGCCACCACGATCATACCCCCTACCACCACCGCCACCACTGCCACCACCACCACCGCGACCACGGTCATAACCACCACCCCTGCCTCCCCCTCCAAAGCCGCTAAACCCACCTCTCCCCCCACCACCACGCTGACCACTCATGATCCGTAAAAACGAGGTATTCTTTATTGTTGAAAACGAAAAAAATATCTCAAAACTAAAAGCTTTGAGAAAAGAAATGTCGGAAAGGTTAACTGTAAATGTAAATGGTTAAAAGAGGTAAAAGCCAAAAGGCCTACTCGAAAGTGTGGATAGATGGTTGGTTGGTTGGTTTTCACTGAGAAATCGAGTGAAAGAGGATGTTTGTGTAGAAGGGAGGGTTTGGTGTTGCAGCTTATATAGCACTACCCCACCATAAAAAAATGCCAAGACACACTGCCCTCTCCCAACTGGGGAGGGGGGGGGAGAGACGACAACGCCTTAGTAATTTTACGGGTCACCCGCCGAGAACGAGAATGTGAGACAAGGCTATCAACCGGCTCTTCCGCACGGCCACCGCAGGGAGTTGTTGTTAGACTACCGGTACTACTCTCTTCCCGCAGGTCTGAGGGCGAGGATGAGGGCAAGGAAGAGGGGAGAGGAGGTACGAGTATGATGGAGATAAAAGAAGTCTGGGTACGGTTTGCGGGAACGCAGCACTTAACCCCCTGCACCGTTCTGTCCTTTATGTATGGTTGCAGCTCAGGGAGTTTTTTTCACTTAGCAATTCTAACCTGTTCCCATCCCACCCACACATCATAATGGATTCCGATCTTTTGCGAGTGTCACAACAGTCTTCCCTACGGTAGCAATCTCGACATGTTTCCCCTCTTCCTCCCCCTCCTGCTTTTTGCCCTTTCCTCATAGAACGAAGGGGAGGGGGACCACAGTTAAGAGTATCATACCCCCCAGCCAACACAGAAAAGTCTCGCTCGTGTCAAGCGAAGCAAAGAAAAGGCAAGTATACGTTAGGCCCATTCCCGAGCTCGCGTTTAATTCGCACTCATGCAGCCCGACAATGCTCGTCGCATCCGGAGGGTGCTCGCGATGGAGGTGGGGGGAGGTAGCTAGGTGTCGTGGAGCCAGAATTCTCCTTCCTTCCTGCAAGAAGAAAGTAGGGAAAAAAGGACGCACAATCGAGTCATTACAAGTTAATATAAGTCATTACAAGGCTAGCAGCGCAAGTAAGGGATCAACAGGAAAGATCGAAGGAGGGAGGGGACAAACCACTGAGCGGCGAAGGTGGTCGTCAGGTCGGATTACCTTTCCTGCACGCGCTGTGCTCGAGCATGATACTACCCAGTCACCCTGCACAACAGTAACAGTACGAGTGCCGGTACTCGAGTATTCGTACCCGCACAACCCAGTCCGATCCAACCCAATCCAAACCATCCCATACCATACCATACCATACCATATGATTCCGCTCCACAATACTTCCAAGACACCATACAACAAATCAACTTTGAATCCAAATTAACCCGCGATCAGCGGGAGCGAGCCCTTCCCGTCGAGTTAAAAACTGCTAACTTACTCTTCAGCAGCGGACCACCGGTAGACTCACGCCCGGTAAAACGAAGTTTACCGATAGTCTAACCCACCCGATAAGGTACCGGGCCCCTCAGCCAGGCAAAGTACAAACCCACTATGGCACTTGTAGTCAACTCCAACTCCAACTCGAACCGCCAACAAGATAGAAAAAGCTGGAGGAAAATGGGGAAAAAGGATTCAGGTCGGCAAACTTATTATAGCATTGTACCAGTATTCACCTTCACTACCCGCACCGCCGCGGCCGGGACTTCGAGTTTGCAATGCTGGCCCGAATGCCGGCCTGGATGGAGCAAGGCATATGAGTGAGTCATACGGTACGGTGCAAAGTACTCGTGCAAGCAAGCAAGCAATGAGTTGTGCCAGTTAAGCTGTGCCAGTTGAGCTGTTCCAGTTGCGACAACAATTCCGTCCGCAGTCGCTCATCGGTGACTAGGCGCTCGCATTTTTCAAACCATGTATCATACATAACTTGTCGGCCAGAGAGCAAGAGGGATTGCCTGACCCTGCCTCCTGAACACAAACACAAAAAACAAAAGATAAAAAAGGCCACAAGAATTACTGACTGGCTGACATCTTTGCGGCCTGATATTCTTCTTTTTCCCCTCCAGATAAGTCATTCTAAGGAAACAATTTCACTCCAAACGTGAGATCCTACTCGTACTGTGCAGCACATCATTACCGATAACACCTCTAACGCTGCCTCTCCGAATCATTTCTAATCATGGTCGATTCTTCATCGGCGTAATTGTAATCGTACCCGAAACCAGGAAGCGTAACACTCTTTCTCTCTTTGACACCCGCCTTATATAATATTATAATGTATTCAGTGGGGAAAAAATACTACCATAATAACCCTCACCACAAATCAACCGCTGAGCCCCGTTCAATTCCGCCCACGGCCACAAGTCGGCCCAAGCTCAAATAAAAAGGTAGGTACCGAGACTCGTAACGGGCAGGGAGTATCCGAAAACAGAAGTTGTGTGCTTTTATTGGCGCTCATAAGCACAGATTTCTGACCATATATTTTGCGAAACCTTGATTTCGGGTACTAGTACTTCCTGCCTGCTACAAGTGCCCTTTCCACGCTTGGAAGTACCGGTAGACTAGCACCCTGTTGAGTGAGACAATCATTGACAGTCGAATTCCCAAACTCAGCCGCACCATGATTAACAAACCGATAAGCAAAAGTGTAGCAATAAAAAATAAAATATTTCACTTCTCCAGTCAATCCGGTTTTTCTTCTCCCTACCTTGCCTATCAAAGGGCAACGATCTCGAGGTGCAAGAATGAAAGAAAAGAAAGGGCACAACTTTTTCTTTGAGGCGACTTAGGAATCGAAAGATGAGACAAGGGTGACAGCCGGAACATAAATAAATCCACACACAAACCAGCACCTCACAGCCTCGCTCGCTTCGTGACCGTAGTGCCGTGGTGCTCTGCAAGAGCTTTTCTTTCCTTCCTTTTCTTTTCTACCCTCACTTGCTCGATTACTCCACGATGTTCCAAGTTTGTTCGGCCAATCGTTAGACATCCGCGTCGCCGGGCCTGCAGCTGCCCGTCCCCCACATCATACAACCCGTCTAAACCGGCCAAACAAACATTCCTACAGACATAAACTGAAAATCGATCCTCACGATGGAGCTGGAAACCTTCGGGTGAGTTCCGCTTTCCCGTTTTTCCCGCACCTCGGTCGGTAACTCGCATCTCGGCTCATCGCATTGTATCAAAAAAAAAAACTCCCCTCAATGCCGGTCACGTGAGATAATCCCTGTCGTTGAGAGACAGCTTTCCCAAAGACACCAGGAAAACCATTGGGAAAGGAGAGGAAGAAAGAAGATAAACCACCACCCCCGCCTGCCCCACATCCATTGCCATCGTCCAAACCCAGCATCAGCAGAGATATTCGGTGGGGGCTCCTTTGGGGAATATAATAACCTGGTCACCAAACAGTTATCGCCTTAAAGATCGACAGGGAAGCGATTTACAACACCAAGCAAAGCAAAAAAAACCACACCGGACACATGTACCTATGTGATTCAGCCAACCCCGGCGCAAGGGGAGAGGAAGGGTAAATCGGGCTACTATATGCGGCTAGTGAGTATTGCCGCCTCGCACATTTGGAAGGGGCCATTTCTTCCGGCTGTGATATTGAGCTGGCGGTTAGCACAATCATGATAGATAGGTTGAAGACAATCTGAAGTGAGGCATAGGCTATACTTGCGCTCTCTCTATGGCATACGTGTCAGGTAAGGTCAATTGAATGAAACCGTTAGATTATTATGCGGAAGATAGTGAGGAAATGAGGATAGCTAAGGAGATTGTTAGAAGGAAAAAAATGAACAGAGAAGAGTACTTTCAACCCAGCACCACTGCGTAATATAATGCCCACCAATCTATTTATACCCCCATACCCGTTTTACCAATTCCCCAAGAACAAAAGCAGGCCAAACAAAGGAGATGAGATGAGACAACTCAAAGAACAAAAGATGAAGAGGGAAGAGGTTGAAAAAACATCCCGAGATGAAGGGGTAGCTTTATAAAGCCATATCGTATTCCAAAACGTCTTCCAAGCGAAAAAAAAAAACTTCGACTCCAATTAAAACGTGAGGTGCCAAAAACCAGATAAGGAAAAAAGATCGGAAATGATCAACCATAAGATAAATAATCAGCACCATCAACCCAAAAACACACCACCCAGTCTAACCAAGGCTCTGCTTCCGATCCAGACAAAATCCAGGCCACACCCAAGTTGCGAACGGCAGGAACAACCGGGCATCCACTAAGCATGTGAAAGCGGTCCCTCAATTGCTCAACGACCATTTCTCGATGGCAAGGGTGAAAAAAAGAAAAAAACCACTCCGTCCACATTCAACCCAGTTCCTTCCGATCATCGAAGGAAAATATCAGACGGAAAACTCCTGCATATCCCTGACCACGATAGCCACAGAGGCTCTCTTCGCAGCTTCAGCAACGAGGTTCATTTCCTTCCTCAGGGAGCTAGCCGGATCTTCGGGATTTCCGGAGCCAGAGGCGTCACCGACACCGGTCCAGGCGGGGGTATTTCTTGGAATGGACCCTCTCCTGCTCGTTGAAGTAGGGGTGGGATTCGGGACGAGGAGGGTAGACTCGCTGTTTGTGTTGGACGAAGATGATGAAGACATTATGCCTGCGTGAATTGTCTGCGCTTTTTCTTTAAGAAAAAAAAAAAAGGAAAAATAGGAAAAACTCGCGTTATTGTAACGAACGGATAGATAGGTGCCGGAGGCGAATTTTGTCGATACGATAATGTGATTATTCGGGGGAGTTTTTTTCTTTTCTTTTCTTTCTAGGGAGGAGAGAAGATAACAAGTGTGCCAGTCGTAGTATATGAAGGTATCCGGAAGGAAGTGTGTAGGTGAAGAGAGTGAGGAAAAGTAAGATGGGTATGAAGATATAATGGGTGAGCGAGAGAAGAGGAAGAGGAAAAAGAGTGTGAAGGTGATGTATGTAAACACAGGGAGGACTCTGGGGTAGAAAAGGTGTCGGGAAGAGAAGGGAGGACAAGGAAGAAAAGAAGCTAAGGTCAACTTCGGCAGCTTAGGCTGAGCGAGGTTTGGGTTTGGCCGACTAGTCCAGGGTGTGTGGGAGGAATAACAAACTCTTATGAAATACCCACAACCTCCAGGCTTCAAGGGCTCGATAATCTCCGTTTGCAGCCACAAACACGGATTCCGACGACGCCTGAGACTTTTTTTTTGTGGGGGAACAGATTGGGGTGAAAAAGGAGGAGGATACCGAACAGTTCATGTATCTAATAAAGTATTGTATAGCACAGTACTACGAGTATACGGCCTCATCTCCTTTCACCGGGAAAAGCAGTTAACGTTCAATTCTAATGTACGATGGAAGGGTGGAGATCTGGGCCGAGGAAGTACTGTACAGTACAAGTATCCTCAAAAACTCCACACAAAGTCTCGATAGAACAATGAGGAATAAAGAATGATACTGTAAATAAAAAAAGAATTAAAAATTAAAAAAAAATCCCATTCCTCAACCCTAATTGGGGAAATGTGGGGAATTCAAAATCAGCCGGTAACTCGGATGGATCAGCTTTTCCCAGCTAAATTGGGGCACAATGACAGAAAAATGATGCTGCTATCATACAAGGAAGGGGGAGCTTGAAAAAATAATGCATTACCGAATTATTACCAATTACAGAAACCAGAATCGGCCTTTTCAGCGAAAAGGTAAGGTAAGGAAGGAAGGAAGGAAGGAAAATAAAGAGGTCAACAATTCTTCCACAGCAATCATCCCAACGCGTACCCACCTTTCAGCTTCCGAGATCTGGCCGTTTGAACCACAATCCCTTCGTACGTACAGTGCAGCACCCATTCCTACGTTTTTAAGCACTTGAACTAACAAGCGCTGCTAACTAAAAGTGTGTGAGATCCGGGGATAGACGAAGGGATCGCCTGCGGATCCTTTTTTTTTTTTTTCCCGACACGTACTATCATACTCCCAAGTTCATGGTAGCGGGGGGGAGGAAGGAAGAGGATTTACTAGTCTCACGACAACGAACAACGAACGAGGAAACGGGCAATTGGCATACTCCCGTTGATTATCTCTCAATCATGGACAGGAGTTTGAGGAGATAAAGGCTAACTAAATACGGGTCCGGAAAAAAAATCACAAAGAAATCCCAACGGCTTTCCGCTTGGGCCTATTGAGGTTTTGGGTGAGTTATCATCATAACTCATAGTATGCAAGTGCTTCCTCTTCCCGTTCGCACAGGGCTCGCACAGCACCAGCGCAGCTAGAATCAATTATCATGAGAACGGAAGAAGGGGAGGGAAGGGAGCAGGATCATCGACACCTTCGAGGATATTGCTCACGTTGACAACCCCCTATAAATGCCATTCACGAGTCCAGGTATTATATGGTCCCTGGAATGATGTGAGCAACATAGTGGGAGACGGTGCCGATAGTCATTCGCCCAGGAAAGAAGGGAAGGAAAAGAAATAAATTTCAATGCAGTTGAGTATGTTGCTGTAATTACAATGCGCGGTGGGGGCCTTCCTTTCAACACCATTCAGAATCTTCCACATATTTTTCTCTTCCACTTTTCCCCCCTTCAACACAGTACTATCCCCATCCCTCCCTTGAAGCCCACTACCCCTTCTTCCCTTAGATTATCCCAACTAAATGTATAAGCCACCGGTATAGCTAGAACATGTCATGGGTTGTCCTTCACCTACATCCCCACCCAACCAGCCCTTGAATGTGGTTCTCATCCGCTGACGATATCCCATGCCGTATGTTCAGATAGGATCGACAAATCACACCCACTATCGCCGCCCTAACAACTAACCGCCCCGTCGTATTTTTTTGGTCAAAGAAAAGTGTTGGACAAGTCATGAGAACGAGGTAAAGAACAAAAAGCACAGTGCAAGAAATAAGAATGCTTAAAATATCAGTTTTTAGACCAATATATCGCCTCCCTACTTCTCTCGAAACATCACAAAGAAATACCGAAGCACCCTAACAGGAAATGGAAGAGAAAAAAATGGCGAAAGCAGAAAACAAGACACCAAATCTGGCTTGTAAGGTAAAAAGGAAAAAGGTATCAAAGGAGCACAATAGGACACAGGATCCGGACGACCAAAGTAAATAAGTCCCGACGACATTTAGTTGTCCAAGAGTAAAAAAAAAAATACACAAACTATGCTAGAAACATAGAAATTGAAGGTAAACCGAACCACGACGTAAAATAGAACAAGAGAGTGAGTGATATGAAAAGCAGCGATACAGAACGGGGATTTTAAGGAATAAAAGGTGATTTACGAAAGTAATATATCATGAGATCGGATATCAGAAAGAAGTCGATTCCGAATCCCAACTTGCACAAGTGAAAAGTCGCCAACCACGAGCGAGATACGCACACACCGAAACCAAATCATTGGTGAGCGCTATTTGATACTGATGACACGCTAAAGCCAAGACAGGCCATAAAGAGCCGGCCGGACCGAGCAAAAGAAAATTAAACTTTGGTAAGGTAAGAAATTATATCAGTCCACATTCTCGCAGATTTTCCTGGATGATGATGTCTATTATATAATGTCAATACAGGTGGTATACGGGTCTGGGGTCATAAGATTGTATTACCATTAACGGCTGCCATAACAAACCGAATTTGAGTGGTATCCGTTGCGCAAGTGAAATGAGTGTATATCTGCTTAGTCTCAGATTGATTTAGAGAAACAAAACGGTTCAATATATAATCGCAAGCCGCGGTGTAATCCTCGCCTCCTGTTACTTGATGTTAGTAGTGACCACTTTACATATTATCAACTTGGTGTCGCAAACCTTCATAATCGCCGAAGTAGTTCTTCATTGGACTGATGGGAAGCTTCTCACGGAACCGATCAATCTTGTTCAAGAAGAGAATAATACTTGTTTTGATGAACCATCTCGAGTTGCAAATCGAGTCGAACAAGGTCAGAGCTTCCTGCATACGATTGACGGTTTCATCCTCAAATAACAGTTGGTCATATTCCGATATAGCGACCAGGAAGAGGATCGTAGTGACATTCTCGAAGCAGTGAATCCACTTCTTACGTTCGGAACGCTGTCCACCAACATCAAACATGCGATATGTAAGATCCCCAATGATAAAGGTGGTCTCGGTAATACCAGTCGTCTTGACACGTGAGCGCAACACGTCTTGATCATTAGGTAAATATTCAGCTTGCGCAATTCTATCAATAGAATCGAAGTAGCTGTCGCGATTGTTAGCCCTTTCATCAGCAACCAATTCCAAGGAAAAACACGTACTACTTGGCGGAGTCGTTTAACTGATACTCTCTCGATCGTCGGAAGCATTCCTGCACTCCACGATCGGCCCACAGTGTCTTGATAGCATTTCCAACCTCTGGTGGTAAACTCTCGCCTTCAATCTGTGTGGGTTGCATGAAAATGGTCTGAACATGATACTCGGCCCGGCTGTCATCCAAAGGTAACTCCAGCGATTCCATAGCCTCCAAGATTACTCTCATTGATTGTACTGTATTCGAGAAAATGATCTCCTTAAAAGATTCACATTCATCTCGGCTATAGCCCCCCTCGTGGATGAGTTTCATCTGTTTTAGGATGGTAGACTTGCCAGATTCACCAGCTCCTATATAAAAGACGCGTCTTAGCCTCAATAGTCGATAGAGAAGAAGGCGCGAGATGCGCAATAGCAGGGCTACATACCTAATAGGAGCATCTTGATCTCGTTTCTCTGCATCATCCTATCCTTCTTCAGCTGATTCTCAATCTCCTCATTCCTCTGCTTCCCCTCCTTCTCCTCGGTGCTCATTCCACAACCCATCTCGTCGTAATCCTAATAATGACAACCAGGCAAAGAGAGTAACGAAGGAAGCCTATGTGTCGAAGAAGTAACGACTAGTGGGAATAATATTAAAGTGTGCGTTGAAGAGCTGGTTTGCAATGGCGCGTTTGTGGATCTCTTCGGGATGACAAGGCGGATTAGAACCAGATGAACTTTTTATTTTCTTCCCTCGACAAAAGATGGGAGGACAGATGGGTTAGATGAACGGACGATTGGTGGGGAAAGGGGAATAAGGAGAAGGGAAGCGAAAGTAGAAGGGCTAATGTGCAAGGGGGATGGGGCTCCAGGGGGGCTGCTGCACGATTTCCTGTTAGGAAATTGTTTTTAGCTCGCCTTGGCACGACCCGATCCGAACGGGTGAATGCGATGCGGAGAAGGAAAGGTTGCGTCTTGAGGATGCGTATTTGCAACTTCGAGAAGCCTTCCGTCGCTTCTTCTTCAGCTCCCTTGTACTGAGGACCTCCCACAATGCTGGACTGACGGACGGACGAGGATGAATCTCGACAAATGCGAGCGGATAGAGTAAAAGGTAGAGGAAGGAAGGAGAAGGATTGAAGGAGAGGTGTGGAAAGAGAGGATTGATTTGTAAGGATTATAGGGTAGAGTTCCACCAAACAGAATGAATAAGGAAATGCAAAGTCTGCTTTCAAAAGGGTAAAAAAAAAAAAAAAAATTTACCAAGGATGTATAGGTGATAAGCCTTACTCCAGGTTGCAGACAGCGAACCGTTGAATGAGATTTTTCTCCCTTGGAAGAATCGAAAGTCGATTATCAAAGATCTTCTTTCTGGAAGATTTTTACTCTCCAGTTGAGTCCCGAGTGTTGAAGTTACGTGGAGCGAATGTTTTGGGAAAGAAAAAAAAAAAAGAGAGGGTGGAAAATGGGTTGGCTCTGGGGAAAGTGGAACTTGGAGTACACACACAACAAAGAGCGGCAGACGAGAATAAGGCAGGAGGATGGGTAGGTGTGGATCTCCCTTTTGCCCAAGTAAAAAAAAAAAAAAAAAAAAAAAGAGGAATACGGAGGTGAGAGAGCGCACAAAAGTGAGATGGGCGAGCACACAATTGTCAAAAGCTGTGCGCGGCAACGACGACGTCCAACAATTGAGAAGAGCACCGTAGACGTGAAAGAGGCAGGGGGTAGAAGGAATTTGATCGCGAAAGGGAAAAGAGAGAAGAGCCGGAGGGGGGGAAGAAGGGTAGCGGAGGACGTCAAGATAGGTTGCGGTGATGTGGTGATTTCCCTCGGGCTTGCGTTCCCTACGGGTCTGGGGATATTTTAGGGTGGTTTGACGGACTGGTTTTTTAGTTTCTTATGATAGCAGCAGGCAAGGGGGTGATGATGGATGGGGTTTGGGCTGTGAAATGTGTGGGTGGGTGGGGGGGGAGAAACGAAGGGGAGTGGAAGGGTTCTACGGTTCACTTCTTCTTCCTGGGCGCCCGCCAGTAGGGACGCTTCGAGGAGTGGAGGACCCGCTGCGAGAAAGCCCTGGGAAAGAGCAGAAGTGCGATCGGGTAGGGGGGTCGCCGGCCAATTACCTACCCAGACTGGTCACATCACACTTCCCGACCTGCTTCCCACTGCACAGAATTACGGCAATCATACACTGTATTGAGGCCGTGTGGCTGCTGCAGCTGGGAGTGCCGCGTACCAGTTCGGTACTCGAGTACTCGAGTATGTACGAGTGTTCAGTTATCATAACCCTTCGGGTTTACCGTACTTTCATTGCTGCTGTTTCTCGGGGGTAAAAAAAAAAAAAAAAAGGAAGTTGCCTCCTCTCACCACGGCAGCCTGGCACACAATAGCCGGTAAGCCAGCAAAGTTTGGCCACTAAACGGCAGCCATCGGAAGGAATCCGCTACCAGAGAATCCCCAACACTAGAGTAGGCACAGAAAGCCTACCGGTGCTGTACGAGTACTGTACTCGAGTACTCGTACAGGCCTCCCCCCCGCTTCGCCGCCGTCTACAAACATGGGGTAGCACTCGCCCCGTCGAATTATTTAGCGTTTATATCAACCACTTGCAAATTTTGTACAGCACACATATGGTACAACTACGGTACGGTAGCCCCCCATACTTTACCCCAACACCTCTATTCGGGTTCAACAATCTCGTTCGGGTAGACGCATACCGCATGTACTCGAGTACTGGTAGGCGCTTAAAAACTCCACAGTTTCCCAGTTCCGAGTTGCTCGAGCAGCTGTCAATCGGTCTCACGACGATCGCATCTTTTCCTGTCAAAAGCAACGAAAAGACATTAAAGGAAAAAGAAAACAAGAAGAAAACCTTTCTGTATCATATCTGAAAATCAACTAAGATAATAATAACAATAATAATAATACATGTAGTAATAAAAACTGGATATCACGAACTTTTCGCGCGAGCTACCGTACTGTAACTTATGAAGGTACCAGGAAAAAAAAAAAAAAAAAACCAGGGAGGGGGGCTACACGCACATCATTTCGCACGAACCGCTAAGATCCTGACGTTTTACAAGGGGGGGGTGAACCTGTAGTGGCGTTTTAAACGGAAAACTACCGAGTCGTTGTTCCTCCCTTCCAATGTCATTCATTGCAAAACCTCCCAAACTCAAAACTTTTTTCAAGCGGCCCCCCAAACGATAGGAACCGGGGGGGAGGGGGGGAGGGGTGGCTTCTAGGTTGAAAATCTGAGACAGAATTCTTACGGCCCTGTATGGATTCTGTTGTTCACTTGGAGATCTTCCAGCCATCATGATTGTACGTTCCTGCGTTTTGCCGATATCCTTAACCCTCGCTCCTGTTTCTCACGGGCTACAGATGTACTAGAGCACTTGTACGACTAAAGATACCTGTGCTATTAAGTATGATAATATTATTATACTTTACCCCATATAAACCCCCAACCCCAGCACAACAACAACACACTCCATCCAGGCCGCTGTGGTGGGTGGTGGTTCGTCTCGTATCATAGCAGGCCCCCCCCCCCCTTAAACTTAAACCTTCCCTTTATGGTCGCCATATTCGATATCCGCGCAAATAGAGGGTATCAACCATAATAATAATCATAACAATAATGACGATGATATGTATCATAAAGCACATACCTGTATGCCAGCCATGTTACCGGTAAAGACCTGGCCATAAATAAATATATATATATATATATATAGAGCGAGATCCCGTACTAACACAGTGTCTGTATGATAACAATATCCATGAAACTTAGGAGAAGAAAAATCCCGACCGGACAGGCTTCTCGAAACACCTGCCCTCGGAGTGTCTTATATAACTCGAAAAGACTTTGTTGGAAAAAAAAACATTTTGTACATAAAATTCACAGCAAAATGGAGAAGGAGTTTTTTTTTTTTTTTGTCCCCTGCAGTTTGACCCACTTTTGGTTCTGTCTTGAACGTGAACATCCCCCCCTGGACAAATTTTTTTTTTTTTTCAGCCTCAGAACACCTTACCCGAGGGAACAAGTTGCTTGAATATTGTACTGTGCCGTGCTTGACAATTCATACAGTAAAGTTATTCGGATGCCATGTCCCCCAGGTATGTCCCGATTTACGCCTAAATACGCCAAGGTATCGGGTTAACTTTTGTGAATTCCCAAGTGGATAAATAGCACAATTGTAAACTACTTTGGCTGGCTCTCTATTGGCTGCGGGGGTAAATAGCATTGTATTGCCAGGGGCGGGTCTTAAGGTCACTTCCCTTTTGGTATGATATGATAGATCGAAAGTTATGAACAAAAGTGATTTAATGGCGGGCTCTGGGGTTTGGCGGAGCCAATTTTCAGAAGTGGGTAGCCTTATGGCCCCGACGGGTGAAATCGCCGCTTCAATTTCTCCTTCCGATACTTGGACCCGTGGAATATTCATAACACCATTCCTTTTTGAGAAACCCTGCCGTTCCCCTCCAGAATAGAAATCCCTGCAGGCTCCTCTTCTCTCCCCTTTTCTTTCTTTTCCCCCTTTCCTCCCTACAATAATAACACCCGACCTTACGAAAGAAGTAAAAAACAAAAACAAAAAATACAACACAGTAGAGATTTCTATCCAGAACTTTCACAAAGGCTCTCTTATCCATTTCGGGAATGTCCAATTTTTTTGGTGGGATCTCGTATCAGGGTCTACCAATCACAAGCATGACCGAGGGTCTTCGCTAACGCTTCTAGAGCCTTTCTATCCTCCCCATCGAAAGCTGAGGATACTGTGGAGTCGATATCTATGACCGCCACAACCTGGACACTCTCCCTGTTAGCAAATCCTTTCCGAGATTCAAGGGTTGGCAAGACGCATGCTAAGCCAGACCCCACGTGGATCTACTGGATGTCACCTCGGTTGATGTTACAATGGCTTTTGAGGGGGTTTCTATCTTGCCTTTGCTCCAACTTTGATGGGTACCACAATCTCACTCTTGGTTTCCCCGTCACAAGCAATGTGGCCTGGAAAGCTGTGAACATCCTGCGTTGAGGACGAAGCCCCAGTCAGTATCACAACTGCGACAATGGACCGAATCTGGCCAACCTGAACCAGTAGCGTTTCACCGCCATCTACAGCCTTCCCGCAAACTCCCCGACCAAACTCGATTGTCTGGCACGCAACCTGGAACCATTTATTGTTGGTGTTAGCATCAAGAGATCTGGGATTCCCGGCAGATGACATTCAGAGAAACAATGCTATCCGACGACGATAACCAAAATAAGAGGGAATGACGAGATAGGTCCGCCACAAATGAGCCATAGGTCCACCAGGCATGAACCGTTTCAAAACGCGTTTTCCCCGGGGTAACCAACCGACGGGTGCTTCCAACAATTATTTTTTTTTATATCATAATGAACAGGGAGAGCCCCAACCGGACATAAATCTACATACCTTTCCCATAAAGGGCCCCAGTATCAACTGTTTCGAGGTTGTTGGATCGAGAACGTAGAAACCTTCGAGAATATCAGTTAGACTTCCATCTAATTTCCCAATTTAGAAAAAAAGAGAAATTGTTCGGCATGGGCGGTTCGGGTAGCCGGATAGTGCTTGGGTGTGGGGGGAACACAACCACCACACAACCACACAGACCCTTTTTCATGCTTACCTGCCCAGTTGATGTGATTGGAGGGTTCGGGCATTGACTTCAAAGCATGCCAGATAAGTGATGCTGTGTTTGCAAGGTTGCTTTTGGCCTTGTTTAGCAGTCACGCTATCACACTGATAAAAATCGTATGCTGAAAAGAAATTTCTTGTGGGGATGGGATAGAGCGAAGTTGGAGATTTTAGTTGGGGTAAGGAGGGAGAGCGATGCGTACCAGACCTGTCAAAGATGTCAGATTACCGAAGCCATTTAGTTCACGTAAGCAGGAGGCTTTGTATGTAGTGTATATATGAGCTGCCGTCCATACCCAGTTCCTTTGGCCCTCTAGAAGCGCTTCTGTCGATTCAATGACCTGTTTCCATGCTTCCGTCTTCGTCACACCCTCTGTGAAGTTCACGGCGTCAGCGTGAACCTGTGCTCGGGTAATCAGTTTGGTTGTCCTTGTGATGGGTTAAGGGCCGGTACAGGTACCATCTTGAATTGGCGTGCTGGAGTGTAATTGATGATATTGTAGAGTTAGAATAATCAGATGTGAATGTGGGCGATCTTGTCTGGGTTGACGGGTTTGTGTTTCCACAGCCCCTTGCTGCGCGATAAACTACATAATTTACTCGAGTATAAGTCAAGTGCTTGTACGACACGGTACTAATAGTAGATTCTTGGGAACGCAGGTTTTATGAGGTATGTGACATCCTTTACAAAACACAATGCATCGCGTTAAAAACAGAAAATAAGTGAAGGAAAGCCCAGAGTAGATATTTTTTATAATAATAATATTATGTGGAAACCCTAAGTAGGTAAAATTCTCTTATTGTAATGATACCGGTACTTTACAGTATATATATATATAATATATAGCTCAAATAGGACCATCAAGAATTTTATTGAAAAATTTCTCGGCTTGAAGCAAAGCGGCCCTCTTGTTATACTTTTGTCCAGGGTTCCCGAACCTTGCCTGAACAGCGAAATCTATATCATTACCACCACCACCACCACCACCACCACCAATAAATTAGCTTTCCGAATTATCGTTCGTGCTTTTTCAGAAATCAATGTGGGTAAAAAGCTCACCATGAGGGGCTCCCGGGTAGACATGGATACCGCTGCCGGATGGGGCCCCCTGCATTATCCAGTTCTTGAACACATCGATTGAGTTCTTGGGAAGTAATTCATCCTCGCTCCCTAGGGCTAAACAAATCGGCTTCTTGACGGCATAAAGTTCCTGAGGAAAAGAAAGTTTCACTAATGATATTGAAGCGGGGGAAAAAAAAAAAAGGAAAGATAATCAGCCAAGTTCTCAACGCCATGCTAACCTCCCCCCCCCCCCAAGAAGGAAAAAAAAAACAACAACGGAAAAGCATCAGCTCACAGGGAGAGGCAGCATAAATTGCTTCGACAAAGATATGGTCAGAATTGGGTGCAGGGTGGTTATAGCTCGCCAGCAACATTGCCTGTCTTGCTCCCCAGGAATAGCCCGCGGCGAAGATTCTGCGATCGGAATTCTCCATATACAGGACTTGAAAGAAATTGTGAATCGTGGCTTCACATTTCGAGTCTCTGTGGCGAAAGTGCCAGAACTTCAACGCGATGGACGCCCTCCTAGAAGGAAGCCGTTGGTGAATAGGGCGGATTAATTTAAAAAAAAAAAAAAACATTTTTTTGGGAAAAATTACTCTACGGTAACTTGTACTGGAATTGATCAACTTACAATTTGAGATGGAAAGGCAGCGGAGTGGATCCCTCTGTTGACATGCAATTATTATACTTCAAGGGATAAGAATCACCTGACTCGACCCGTTAGAAGTGAAGTTACAAGTATCACTTGTACAGCAGTCAAAAAAAAAAAAAAAAAAAACACATGGAGAAAGAAGGCAAAGTCAGGACAAACCAACCATTCATAAAGTCAGGAAGATAAACAGTAGCGCCAGTCCTGTCGCCAATCTCATCAACAATGAGGCGGGTATTAATAAAGCGCCAACCGAAAGCGTCGGGAATGATCACGATGATAGCCATGGGGCTACCATCGCAGACATAAGTTTTAAGACCGTGAACGACAGTTTCAATTCCCTTGGTACTCTTCGCCGATGTACCTATTATTTATCACCAACTGTTAGCAAAGCGGCCTGCATTTCCATTTCTCATTTGGAACCTGGTAGCCATACGATCAGGAATAAGAGCCGCAGGCGCGAGTTCCTCAGTGGAGTCTGGATCAGACATCGTGTGTGGGGGTTTTTTCTTTTTTTTTTTTTTGGTTGACGATAAAAAGTGGTTTTCGAAGATCTCGGCTATGTTTATTATAGCAGAGTTGTTTTCGTTTATGGAGGAGAGATGAGGAAGGATGCTACATGGATATGATAGGAAAACAACTCCCCCCCCTCCCAGTGCAAAGCTATTTCGGATATAGGGCTTTCTCTCTCTCTCTCTCTCTCCTCTCATCTATCATATGATACTCTGTTTCCCGGATCACGATATCCTTACTCGGTTTGCTTTTTCATCGGGTTAGGGTGCGTCTGGTTTCCCACACACCAAACCTTCGGTTTGACCCTGATTGTGGAGGAATGTATATAGTGAAACGCTATTTTGAATTGGAATGGGCATATCTGGTTGGCACCGAGACGCAATACTCAAGTTGGATAAATGAGGGTGGAAATGAAAGTTTATGAAATATTGATCGGATCATGATAGTACCATATGATATCTATCTCCCCATCTACTTTATTGTTCCTGCAACTATGAAATGAAAAAAAAAAAAAACCTAGCCCTACCATTGCCATATGGGATAGTGGTGATAAACTCTGAGAGTAACCTAGTTACTCCCAGTAGTTCCTTCCCTCCTATGATATTATACAAACCTATTGATAAAGCCAGCTTCGACGTTTATTGTAGAAACAATATAGCGGCCTCCAATTCAATCAGAAGCTGCTGAACAAGTCCATGTCCATGTCCATTCAGTAGTATCTATGTCTATATATATAAAAGAGAAGTTTATTTCAAATAAGCACGGCATCCGCACGCTAAAAATTAAAGCTACAGTTCTTGACAATTTTTTTTTTATCAGGGTGACCAGACAAGTCCTTAGATCTGGGTTGAATTCGCAATTGCCGGCTGGTCGGGTAAATGTCTGATGTTAGGTGTCGAGTGATGCGCTGTGAAACACATAATTACCGTAAAAACTGGAATAATTGAACCTCACACTAGGACGTTGGAGTTGCCTTTGCTGGTAAGGCGAGGTGTTTTTTTTTTACTTCTCTTTTTGTCTTAGGCTGGGGCTGAGGGGGTCGGTGTTCGCGGTGTTTTTCGCCCTCTAACCCAAGAGAGAGAATTTTGGACGTCTTAGCGCGAGGTTCAATTATTCTAGTTCTTACGGTAGGGCATTTCTGTACGAGTACTGGGGCGATTTGGGGTGTACGTAGAGTCGCCCGGCCAGGGTGCCCCTGAGGGATGGTGGGGGTGCAGAAAAATGGACTGACCGAAGAATTAAACCCAATTGAGAGATAGATAGATAAGAACGATATCTGCTCGAGCACCGTACTCGAGTACCGGTAGCGTATTCTGTTGTCTGGAGATGGCTTGTTCTTTTGCCTCTCGTAGCTAAGAGGGACGTGATATGCGAAAGGTGCAGTGCGCTAAGCTATTACAGGTATAATATCTATAATAATAAACATTGCCATACCAAACATTGAATTTTAGAGGGTGGATTATGCTGCGGAGATACTGTGACAATCCAGTGAGCCCACGCCTTGTCCAAAAGGTGCATCAGGCATTAGATTTCTAAATCTGATTGGCCCTGCAACCACAAACATTGTTGCCAGAAAAAAAAAAACCTGTCTATTAAAGAAAAGATGAGGGAGAATATTTCATTTTTTTTGCAATAATGTTTGTGGTTGCAGAGTCTATCGAAATTGGAAATTGGGTGCCTGATGCACCATGCCATTCCGGTCAGCTTCACGAACAATGACTCGAATCTGCGCTCTGACTCAAGACCTTTATCGATAAGACTCCCCTTTACCCTAATTTACCCCTCCTCGCTTCCAACAACAACAAAAAAAAAAAAATAGTGGGGAGAGAACTTAACGATATCATCAGATTCTAATGTCTGTAAGTACTCGTACAATTAACCATCCCACCACAAAGTTGACACTCATCCGGCGCATCGCAGAACTCTTCGAGCGAAGAAATGTCCCGTCTCTTCCTCCCGCCAATAAACCGCGCTATGCGAAAGCTCGATCCGTTGTTCTTTCAAAAGACCATCCCACTGACGGCAGCGCATGTACCGGATGGGAGGAACATACCCAGAGTTACGAGGGAGTGTGCGAAGGATTTGTTGCGGGTCCCGCGGCTGCGGAGTGTGATTACGCAGAAGGACGAGGCGGGGATGGAGAGAAAGTTGTTGCTGCTGAGGCCTGAGGTTAAACACGATGGTAGGTGGGCTGGTTGTCCCCTTCACGAGTGCGAAGGAAGGGGGCGAAGCTCTGTCTGACTGACTTGGCTTAGATTTATCCACCGCCCAGCCGAAGACGAGGGAATTTGTGGAGGAGAAGATTATTGAATTGGAGCCGTACACTCTGCACATGAAATATGAGAACTGGAATTATGGTACATGGTACCCCGTACAGGGGGGTGGGGGGAGGTTCGTGATTTTTAGGTTCACCAACTTTTCTAACGCCCCTAAATAGAAGAAATAATGAACGCGATTCTCCCCAAAGACCTCGAAGAGATCCCCTGCGCGTTCACGCAGGCCGGGCACCTCGCGCACCTAAACCTCCGAGAACAATACCTCCCCTACAAACACCTGATAGCCACCGTTCTCCTGGATAAGAACCCGAATGTGTCCACCGTGGTGAACAAGATTGAGGACGTGGGTACGGGTTCGGTATTCCGAACTTTCCCCATGGAGCTCCTCGCTGGCCAGGATAATACGAACGTAGAGGTCCGGGAATCTGGTTGCGTGTTCAGGTTTGACTTTGCCAAGGTTTACTGGAACAGTAGGCTCGGGAATGAGCACGAGAGGATATTCAAGCAATTCAAGCCTGGGGAGGCGGTGGCGGACGTGATGGCCGGCGTGGGGCCGTTTGCTATCCCGGCGGCGAAGCAGAGGGTCTTCGTCTATGCGAATGACTTGAACCCGGAGAGCTACATTAGTCTGGTGGGCAATATTAAAGTCAATAAGGTAATCCCCACTGACCAACCCTTCCCCTGCTATCTGGACCATAAACTCAATGCTACGAAAAAAGGTCTCCCCATTCCTAACTCCCCACAACCTCGATGGCGCAAACTTCATCCGCGAATCCATCCGCACCCTCCTCTCCCGCTCCCGAAACCCTTCAACAAACAAGGTCTCCATTCCAACGCCCGGAAAACGCGGTCAGAAACATCCTCCCCCTCCAACGGTGATCCCAGTGCCGCCTACGTTTTCCCACTTCGTGATGAACCTCCCCGCCTCCGCTACCACATTCCTGGGCGCTTTCCGCGGTGCGTATCGTGGGCTTGAGGATGTAGTCGTGGGTCGGAAGATGCTACCGATGATTCATGTCTACACATTTCATAAGGCGCCGGTGACGGAGAATGCTGCTGGGGACATATGCGCGGATATAAGCAGGCATCTGGGGTACGAGATGGGGGAGGGGGATTTGGAGAATTTGGAGAATGTTAGGCTCGTGGCGCCTAACAAGACATATTATTGTGTTTCTTTTAGGCTACCAGCTACTGTTGCGTTTGAAGATGCTCAAGTAGCTTAGAGGGTAATCCTTTTTCTCTCTCTTTCTCGTTTGACTGGGGTTCAGTCTGTTTGTGTACGGTCTGTATGTCTTCGCTTTGTATAATAAAAAGGTAGAAAAATACTCTTAGGTCAGGTGTACTAGTGGGTATAGGGGGCGCATTCAATATGGGTATTAGGGTCGCTTGAGTATGGTGGGAAGAGTGTGGCCAATATTTTGGTCTTAAGTTTATGATAGAGTCGGGGGGAGTATACTTAATATTACTTTTGTTCGTTTGTTCACTAGATAGACACAACCTCCCTCGGTCAGAGTAACAAATATTGGTTCAAAGGTTTTTTTTTTTTGATCCCCCAAACTATGGAACACAAAAGAACAGAAAAGGAAAGAGAAAAGAACGGCTAAGAAGCAGCAACATCCTTCTTGAGAGTACCCAAGAATTGATGCTTCTCCTCCCTGGTCTGGTATTGACCGTGACCGAATTTGGATGACGTATCGATCCACTTAAGCTCCACCTTCTCGAGTGACCTTCTTGAAGTGTGGATGAACATCGACTTCCTCAAGGTCATTACCCGCTTCTTTACACCAGGAACAGAACCCTTCACCATAACGAAATCGTTTTTAATTTCACCGTAACGAGGGAATCCACCGAGAGGAGTCTGAAGCAATTATGTTAGTTTGTCCTTGTCAGGGATCTTGAAAAACGCGTAGCTGTAACATACGATAGTCTTCTTGGTAATATCAAACTCAGTTGATGCGTTACCCTCATCAGTACCGGAGCCAATGCGGTAGATCTTGTGGTTGACAGAGGTACGGTGGTGGTAACCGTCTTGACCAGCACGAGCAACGGTCTATCGCTTATAGTTAGCTCATATCTCTTATCGCTGATCTAATATTGTGAGGGTACGCACCCATTGTACGTGGGATGGATGCCAGGCACCGATACAAGCAACCTTTCTCAAACCCTTGTGGGTCTTTCTTGGTAGCTTCTTAGTCCCCCATCTGGAAGTGACACCATTAAAACCGTGACCCTTGGTGACAGCAATAACGTCGATCATCTCGTCCTGCTCGAAGATTGATTTGATGGCAACCTCCTTCTCGAAGTGGTTGAAGGCAAAGTCGACCTTTTCGGTGATCGAGCCGCCATTGACTTGAATCTCCATCAAGTGAGTCTTCTTCTGCTTTAGGGGGGTCTTGCGGATCTGAGAGTGAGCAAGAACACGAACAACAGTGCAGTACTTCTTGATGCGCTCCAGCTCGTAGGAAATGGCCTTTCCTTCACCGGCGTGTCTCTTGGCGTACTTGGTGAAAGCCTTCTTCTTGGACTTGTACCAGTTCTTGTAGAAGCGACGCTTGAGATCGTCACTGAGATGCTCAGCCCAAACGGTAGTAAGAGATCGGAGACCACGGGGGGTCTCGACGTATCCAACAACACCAACAATGACCATCTATGACCATTTCTGTTAGGATTGATCTTTGTCTTCTCCCAATAATAATGTGCTGTGGAAGAAAAAAAACATACTGGTGGTGTCTCGATAACAGTGACAGCTTCGACGATCTCCTTTTTGTGCATCTTCGCGCCTGGCCTGTCCAAGTCACGAACTATAGTGGTCATGCCGGCCTTGTACCCGAGAGTGGCGGTAAGGTGAACGGGCTTCTTGGGGTCATCTTTGGGGAAGGACTGTATTCGAGGAATTCTGTCAAAACGTTGTCCTACTAAGAAAGAAACCCAGGCCATGTCCTCACCTTAACCTTTCCTCTGTGCCTGGAAGCTCGCTTCCTGGGAAGGAAAGCGAGGGAACCGTGTCTGGGCGCTTCCTAAAACACCTTCAGCACTGCTCCCCCCCATTCATTTAAATATTTTATATTCAGAGTTTTTGATGGACGTACAAATTTTCTCTAAGAAATAATTAGCAGCAATTCGAGGCCTTCCTAGAAATTCAATCGCAGATGGAACGGAATAATTACTTACATGAGACATCTCGACTTTTCCTGGCGAAGGGTTCCGGTGGTGTAGCTGGTGGTGGGTTGTCGGTTGTTTGTCGTTGAATATCTAGAATTCGAAAATTGGTGGAAGGGAAAGTTGTTGTGTGGGTGCGTGGGAAGTATCAGCCACGGGCTTTGCACAGGCTAGCAGTCACGATTCACCGCCACAGTTAAATCCAACCAGTGGCAACCACACAGAACCCTACTAGTATCGATAACCTACAAGTACGGGGGGTTTTATTTTAGTGATGCTTAGAAAAAATATTGGTGGACAGTTTGGCGAAAAGAAGGCTTAAAGCTGGACGTGTCGCGTGCAACTAAAAGACTTAAATTCAGTTGAAAGCTGTGGTGTCGCACTCGCTCGCTTTGGCGTCAGGCACCATACCCCAACTAGACTATACGAAAAATACTCAGTATTCACAGAAAATTTGCAGAGGAATTCATCCCAGGGTTGAAAAGTGCGAGTTGAAGCACTTCGAGTCGAAGCACTTTGGTGTGTGTGTGTAACGCCTTTTCAGACAAAGATACAAATCTGCTATCATACTTGCATGAGCAGACCTACTCGAGTGCTCGAAAAATGCCTTTAAAACTCCGGGGCTGAATGCCCTACCCGTATTATTATACTACGATAAGTGTTTATGCACATCTGAGGGCCCACACTAAATTTGGACTCAAATGTTCTGGTATGATACCGTAAAATTTCCTTAAATCCACCACCGGAGATCTCCATAGAATCACACTACTAAACCATAATAGGCCGAGAAGGGTAGGTTAACCAAATGACGCATGCCAGTTAATGAGATTCGGTACGCTCATCATCCCCAAGCTAAACCCTGTCCGGAAACCGCTATTCCTTCTTGTGGTGTTTCGTCTCGGATTGCGAATACTAGGGGCCTGACCGCCGATGGTGGATTTAAGGAAATTTTACGGTACTGTACAGTATCGCACTTCATGCCGGATACCTATAGTATGATAACATTATATCACAATGCGCATGGTTCATTATCACGCAGGGGTGTTAAATCGCAAACCGACATTGGAGAAAGTCTCTGGGAGTACCAATTAAAAAAAAAAGCTTCACCGGCCAAGAATCAGTTGTGTCGGACGCTTACTGGTAAACTTCTTTGTGATCGGGATCAGGGGACGCAATGTTTGTGGCAAAACTCCATCTTGCTTTGGAGTGGCATGTTGTCTGGTTGATACTGTAATGCAATACCGTACCGTAATCGATTTGCAATACTGAGCTCAAAACAATATTTCCCCTACTGCAACTACCATCACCATTTAAGTGGCAGAAAATTTAATGAGCTCTTCAATAGCTCAAACCTCCCAATACCTCCTCCCGCAAATCTATCAACAAAGCCTGCTTAGACTTTATTGTAAGAGCCTATGGTAGCCCCTAGTTTAGTGGGGAGCGGTGCAAATGAGTCAATTAAGTGTGGATGCCTACATAAAGGGGGGTTATTTAGAATGAGCATTGTATCCTGACGTTGAAACTTCTGTTCTTGGCATTTTATTGTGAGCAACTAGACAGGGCAATGTGACTTTACTTCTGGCCCAAACTGTCGACTCAAATTTCACCGTTAAAGTTTGGGGATCCGGTGGTGACCAGGCGCGCCCTTAACATTTGATGGTAGCTAAGGCCCGGGATGGAGGTAGGTAGGAGGGAATCTCTGTTCACAATTGGTCTACTGATGGTATCGCCTTGCGGACATCCAAATTATTTACTTGGTTTCTCATGATATTGTACAGCCTTCATTATTATTATAGCTATTTTTGGGTTGGTAGGAGGAAAGCGCCATTTACATCCCGAAAGGCTGACTTTCTTTTAAGTCCGCTACTAGCCCTTCCACATTACTCATGAACTCGCCCAGCATCTTTTGCTTCTCCTTTGTAGATTTCTCTACCCGAGGTTCCTTCCTCGAAGATGGTCTCTCACTCTGTGCTCGTGGAATAGGTGCGGAAGGTGAGGGAACCTCGGGCATAAGATAGAAGTAGAGAAATTCTAGAATTTTGAGTTTGACTTCTCGAGGAGTGTCGCGACGTTTGAAGAGTGATGTAACAGTAGCGAGGCCATCTAGTGATTCGAAAGTCTGGTTGCTGGGAGATTAGACCCATTGGAAGCTAGTGTAAGGTATTACGAGGGAATTATATTACTCTTGTATTGGTGGGGTTGTCAAGGAGACCGCAAACCAATGTTAGCAGAGTAGCGCATTGGACGGCATCATTGCTTTCAGCATCTAGAAGATCTAAAAGCACCTGCGAAGAGCAATTAGAGCCTTATAACATAGAATTGGCATAATGATAGTACTAACATTCATGTGGATTTCTCGAGCAAAAAGTTTGCGAGACTGAGGATGAAGCAAAAGCATTCCTTGGATCAAGTCTAATGTAGAAAGTATCAAAAGATTATTCTGGCCATCTATATTTGTGTGTTAGCGTTAGCGTACCAGTGCTAAATAAGCTTCTGGAAATCATACTATTCGTTCTTCCTAGGAGGCGCTCCAAACATGATATTAATCGAATGGTTACTAGATTCACCGAAAGAACGGATAAATAATTAGCATTATCCTCGGCTTAACAACATGCGAAGTCAACCTACCGTTCCATTCGAAGCCGCTCTGTAGTCGCAAGAACTCTTTGAAAGCGGCGTCCTTTGGCCTACTGGTCACACCCACAACAGAGGCGTTAGAAGCACCAGCTGTTCTAGCACCACCCTTTGATGGGGTTGAAGGGGACTGAAGGCACATTTTTGCAAGAAATCCTTCAAGGCATCGCAGGCCTTTCCGAATGTGAATCGGATCATAGGAGGAGAGCAAGTCGAACGAGGTGGAAAGTAGATCTTCCATGATTTGGTGGTGAGTCACCGGGTTGGTAGGAAGCACTGTGCGAAATTAATTTAGGAAATTGTTTGAATGGGAAGCTGAAGGGAGTTTGTGGAGGAGCGGCTGTAGGACGATGGAGCTCTCTTGCTAAAGTACAAAACCGAGATGTCAACAAACGCCAAGACCCACGGAGATTATGAGGGTTTCCCTGGCAACCGCACTGCGCATCAGGGTTATCATATTTGCCTCTACCGATAGATTGATTAGATATCAGGATTAGATAACGGTTCCATCAAAGTTTGTCTCGACCACATCAACTTGTCTCTCGCAGTTTTCAACTTGGCCCTGAAGTGGAAAGAGAATTCGTATTAGCACTAGTATCGGGATCGGAGCTTCGTCACGCTCAACAGAATAATGAAGAATTGGGTTCAAGTTATTGCTGGGATACTGCTCGTGCTCGTTCTGGAGGCTTGGCCTTTCCTTGCTCGCATATCGTGCGGCATAGGAAGCAATTTTACCGGTGTCCCATTTGCACACTTCACGCGGATAGAAACTTGAACGTATGCAAGATCGAGAGAAACAGCTTTTCCATCATGTATCATCAGCCTGTTTTAGCTTCCAGGCCTGTTTAATTTTCTCTTTCCACACATACCCGGTACCTGGCATTGACAAATCAAAGTATAACTATTCAGCAAAATGGAGGATCGATATCCGAAACACAACCTCTCCGCACCCTCTCTCAAGCAAACCCGCCTTACTCTGTTACAAACCTAGCATAGATCGGGTTCCTAAATTTGGCGCAGTGGAAGCTGTTGCGTTATGTGTTAGGGAGAGTGACAAGATGTTATGCGCGACTGTGGATTATAATTGTCATAGAAGTCGCCACAATCCTAAGCTTCCTCTCAATGGCCGACTATATCCCTTGTTAGCTAGCCTTCTGATGCGGCCCTCACTCTTTGCTTTCCGTATGCCATTGGACAATTGGTTGCAGTCTTCCGGTACCATCTAGCGTGGGAGCAATCCTATATGATCGAGCGGCTTGACGGGCCCGGAAAGATGGAACATTCGAGGCAGAAGGGGATGCCTTGATAGAGGTGGAGAAGCCACGCCATTTATCCCCTCCTATTTATAACTTATCATAAGGAGGTGCATCTTGGAGGGGGTTTCTTACCAATAGACCAGAGAGTGTCAAGCGAGTGATACTGAATGACGCGGGCTCTGTATGAGGGCCCTGAGCCGAGTTCGGAGAAGGGTTAGTGGTAAGTACGCTTAGGAGGATAGCTCGTCAACATGTATACCTATTAGTGGTCTGATCTTCGCATTGTGGATTGTCGAAGGATGATCGTGAGCATCTTACAAGGTAACCTTCAAGGGTGTAAAAGGTTGATACATTTGTAACCACCCCTGTCAAAGAAAGAGAAATCGACTTTTGTATAGAGCATCTATTTGCATCTATTTAGAGATGAGAACGGAGTCAAACTCAACATGCGTTGTGAGGGATGGACCCTAGACTGGCGATGTGGAACATGACGTGCGCAGCGCGCAGCTGATTCGTCCTCGGTTTGTTCTTCCAATCACGACACCAGATCACAAAGTTAGCTACAAGAATTAAAGTGCGGATGGGGCTAAGATCTATGAGCCCAAACTTGGCTGCGCACGAAATTCTTCAGAAACTCTCCCTAGCTATGTGAATTGCACTGGTCTAAAAAGTGATGTTATAAAGGTTATAGAAAGTCCCTAAGCTGCTCTTTGTAGTCTCAGAAGCCCTTAATATCACCAAAGCCACAGATCGAGCGATATCTCTTCTTTAACGAGCACCCCCCCTCAGCGAGAAAGTCATTCGAATGGAGTCTTATAGCAACGATACCGAGCAGCAATTGCTTTCCAATTTAGAAGTTATTCCACCTTCTCCCACCGTGGAAGGTCCTCAAATGGAATTGGATGAATCCTCTGGCACTTTTGACGGACGGTCTGGTGAAGTGAGATTACTGTGCTCTGATCTCTTGAATTCCTGTTTCTAATAACAGATAGACTGTATCGGACGGGGCCAACGTTGAGGCACGGGCATCTAGCGACAATGAATCTGGGGGCCAGGATGCCACCGGTGGACCTCCTGGTGACGATGGGCCCAGCTCCCAGGACCTAGAACAGCTACAAGTGGGTAGACCCAAGAATTCCTTTTGGGTCTGTTGCGGTGGGGGGATCTCGGCTGGTTGTCCTAACCATGGTGTCTGGCTTGTGGTGAACACCCCTGCCTGTCTGGATTGCGAGCATAGGATTTGTTATAGGTGTGAATCGAAGGAGGGGTAAAGGTGAGGCGGTGAGACGGGCAGGGGTTCTGCGCTTGATGTTTTTCTTTTTGTTGAGTTGCCTTTTTTGTTCGCACTCTGAGCTTGAGTTCGTTATATTTTTATCAGTGTTGTTTTTTTTATTGAGTTATGAGAGCTGGTCTCTGCTGGTTTCGGGTAGGCCGACTTTTATCAAGTTATCTACGTCTGCTACAATCAAACTATTCTGTCGATCTCCAGGTGCTTTTTCTGGTATGGGAGGTCCCGTTTGCCCTTTCGTGCCGCCAGTGTGCATACCGATAAGCTTGGTCATGTGGTTTGGGTTGAGCAATTGGGTGTGTAGGATCTGGCCCTGAGCTCCTGAGGTGGGGTTGGAAACGGCCCGCAAATGCCCTCACTGACTCGGCGCGTGGGTGCACGTGTGCCTACTTGATGAGTCTCGCCTCTCAAAATTAGGAAGCATGCCTGATATCATCCAATGTTCTCTAGACTCTCTCTATACACTAGATACTAGGTGATGGGCCCCAGCCTTGGTATGTTCATGGTATGGGCGGCGAGGGTAGAGAGAATCTGAGAGATCAAGATAACTCAATATCTCCATTTAGCTCTGATTTTGGGGCAAGTTGTGGGACCGCAGATTATGGTAAACCGTAGCTATCGCATCCCACTCCTGTTTCTGTGGTATGGGTGGTCGAGAGAAAAGCTTTTCTGTTTTAACCGTGCTTTGGTGCCTGATTTCTATGTGGTCTTACTTGTCTGTGAGTTGGGCAAATAAGATTTAGGCGCTGAGGGGTTGAAAGCACGACGTAGAATAGCGCGCACAGCAGTATGAAATGTAGTGGGCACTGCCTGGCAGAATCGGCAACTGTTGAAGGCCTCCCTAGAACTGGTTCTGTACATATACTGCGCGTGAGGGTGGATGACTGCCTTGAGATTGCCAAAGCAGTGCGTGCTAATGATATGCGTCAGATCACTATTTGTGACAGTAGCAGTGTTGAAGAAAAGAATGTGGCCTTCTGTAGTGATAAATTCTCTGGGCCTAATCTACAAATGGGAGCCTGCTCTCAACTGGCATGTATGAGATCGTGGAGATGGGGCATGTGTGGTGCAATCTAAAAATAACAGGTTACTGGTCTGTCGGGTTTCTTCTATTTCTACCTAATCCCCTGCTGGTGGCCTACTGGCTCTTGTTCGGCTCAGCCCCAGACAGTCGGACTAAAAATCATGGTCTCGGACTCTCCCAATTCATGAGGACTGGCTACCCCACAGTGAGCTACCTTGGACTGATATTGGCAAGGAACTGTTCTCCGGCCAAAGGGAAGTTGAACAGCGCACGAGCAGAAGGAGCCAGAGGATATTGGTCCAATTTGGGCGCTGAACTTATATATGGTGGAGACTTTTCTGATCCGTGGGATATTGGGAAAGGTGTAAACACCCCTCGCTGTAACTGAAACTCTGTATTTTATTGTTTTACCCCGTGGTATAATGTCAAGAGCTTGTGGGAAGGTGCATGTATGCAAACGTGGAGCATAACGCTGCCGGTATATCTGCCATTTGTCATTTGCCTATGGGGCGTTAACATAAGATATCCCTAAGCAAGACTGATCTCAAACTTAGCCGATAGGTACCACTCATTCGGGGCTTCTACAATCTACCATGTCATTTTGCATACAGTACGGACTGGATACAGTAGAGTGATCATCGGCTTTTCCCACACCACGCAAGAAGAACTCGAAAACAGGAATTAAAGAAATATATGGCAAAAAAACTGCGCGTGTCTGAGTGCCAATACAACATATATCCCACTGTTTCCGGGTACTTTTTGCCTGGGGCAAGTATGATATCGTACAGTAAGTTACTGTAGGTGCTGGGAAAAAAGAGAAAAGAAGGTTATCGTTCGAATACCGTAAAGGTTGGAATAATTGAAATCTTGTTAGGGTACAGGAGTGCCTCCTTAGCAAATTCTGTTGTATGATAGATAATATTATATTTTTCTTTTTACTTGTCTTAATAGAGGGCTGCAAGAGAACCATTTCTCTGTGTTTCCTCCTTTTAATCCAAAGGGGCAAATTCTGGGCGTCTTAACATCATTCTCGAAAATAAGGTATCATATTTCAAGATTTCAAAAACCCCTGGTTAATAAAGAATATTGGTATAAGCTACACTAAAGCTATTTATGTTTAGTCATGGGTATATTTACTTTGAAGTATGATAGTTGTATTCGTGAGGAAGTTGATAAATTAATAGATTTGCTCTGCGAGCACAGAATGACATGGCGAGTGAGCAGGCTGTTTGTGGCTGAGGCTTGGCGCTCCATCGGTGAACTCGGCGAAGGGTGATATGGCACCGCACTTGTACCATATCGTACCTGTGCTGTACGGGCTCACTATAGCTGAAACTTCTGGGGCTGCTGACACTGTACTGATTCTACTAGTGTTTGGGGAGGTAGGCCATAATGTCAGGACTCATTTGCCTGAAAGCAACATCGCGGCAGTATGATACTGAATAAGTTGTTCGGGAGTCAAGTTGCGGGGGATCGACAGCGTTACAGGTTGATTTTCCGGGTGTTTGCGGGTGCGCTGCAGTTCGGGCCCCAAAATACTGGAACGGGCCTAATGGTCCCATCCACGTGTGCACGGAGTAGCTAAGGTTGCCCGAACCCTGCCGAGGTTCGAAAACATCCTCCGCAGTGAGATTGTACTAGTTACAGTACGCGCAACATCTCCACTTTTTTTTGGAGTGTTGCCTTACCGTCTCGTGTCCCTCATCCTCTACCTACCCCTCCTTCAAGCCCCCCATCGCTGCTCTAGCTCCTGTCCCCCCATCCCCTAATCTCTCTATCCCCCATCCATCCTACAACCTCTTCTCTGTCATAAATCTCATTCTCCCGTCGATAAATCCTTATTTCTAATGACCCCAGAGCCTTCCACCACCAGCCGGCATCGTCACTCGCCCACATCAAAACCCCTTAAACCACGGGTGGATTCGGACACCCCGGTTCAGAATGGAACACCCCAGACTCGGAGTGCTGATGTTTTGGTAGCTGCTGGATTCCAACGTCAATGGTCCGAGGAGAAAGAAAATGTACCTTATTCGTTTAAACTCTCTTTGCAGGGGATATTTCTAGGTACCACTGCTAATTACATCCTGTTGGACTTTCGGATAGATACTGCTCGGGCCTTACGAATATCTTATCTCCCATCCAGGCAAGGATATCCGCCAGCAATCCATAACGGCCTTCAACAGATGGCTGCAGGTTCCTGAAGTCTCTCTTCAAATAATTACCAAAGTTATAGCTATGCTACATAATGCCTCACTCTTGTAAGAGCTTCTGGATTTGAACCGACCCTTAACATATTTTAACGAAACTTGATAGGGTCGACGATGTTGAAGATCGTTCTAATTTGCGACGAGGCTTCCCTGTAGCGCACAGTATATTTGGGGTAGCACAAACCATAAACTCTGCGAACTACGTGTACTTCCAAGCCTTACAGGAACTTTTGAAACTCAACAATCCATTAGTGCTCAAGATTTACACAGGTTGGCTAGCAAAGTCCCATGGTGTCCGCTAGATGTTAACCAGATGCGCTTTTTTGCTAGAGGAACTACTGAATCTTCATCGGGGCCAGGGGATGGACCTCTTCTGGAGAGATACATTGACAACACCAACTGAGGATGACTATCTGGAGATGGTTAGCAATAGTTAGTAGTAGATCCTTTACTCCTGTTCTTGTGTTTCGTCCAGGACATGATACTGACTAAAATTCTGCAATAGAAACTGGAGGGTTATTCCGTCTGGCTGTGAAGCTCATGCAGGCCGAGAGCCCCTCGGACAAAGATTTCGTTCCCTTGGTCAATATTATTGGTCTGCTTTTCCAAATCTTAGATGATTACTTAAATCTCCAATCAGACCAGGTACCGTTTCCCCACCCCACCAGCCACCCTAACGATCCGCTAATGCTATCAATAACAGTACACCAAGAATAAGGGATTCTGCGAGGATCTTACCGAAGGAAAATTTTCGTTCCCTATAATCCACGCCATCCGCAGTGATCCATCCAACCGTCAACTATTGAATATTTTGGGGCAGCGAACCGCAGATGAGGATGTCAAAATGTACGCCGTTGCCTACATGAGAGACCAAACAGGCACCTTTGACTACACGAGGAAAGTTATCCACGATTTACACAAGAAGGCATTGGAAGCGGTTGAGGAACATGGCGGAAACCCGTTACTGGTCGCGATATTGATGAAATTGGTGGCTAGATAAGGGAAATGCTTCCTAAGTGGGGAGGCAGGTTGACCCATTGCCGTTATCTCTGGAGAGATTTTTTTTTTTCATATTCATATCGATGGGTGCAGATCTTCCACCCCGCCCGATGTCATATCAGGTTTATTTTTCTTCGGGGTTTGGGTCTTTTCTTGGGCATCGGGAAGGCTAGTTTGGGTTTGTTACGAATGTGATTGTTTCAAGGGCAGCATTTCGTTCTCTTGCATTGGGGTTCTTGTCATTTGCAAAGTTTATGTAGTTAGCTCTGCGATCGTGTTGTCACTGCTTTTCCACGACGAATCGTTGAGTGGGCTAGTCATAATGTAGCTCCTATCATGCATTTATCCACGAGTAGAAACTACATAGACAATTCAAAGCTACGTACCATATTCAAAGTTACATAAATATATTTGTAGCTCGTAAGTAATTTAACCCACTCGGAGCCAGTAATACCAAGAAGAGGCTGATGCGAGATTAGAGATTGCATCAAGCCACGAGCTCCTACCAATCGCTTTTAGGAAAAACGTCACCCTAGCCGTAGAAAATCTTATTTCAACGTCCTCCATCTTATACCACTCCTCCCTCGCACACTGTCAATAATACAGATACCCAATCAACCTCCGAATACCACCTGTTTGCACTTGGATCTTAGCTTGATCATATTACAAAGCGCGCCAATTTCGTGAATAAATAACCTTTTCACATGCTCACCACACGAACCATCAGAGGGGGCGGGCAGGGAAACTATACCACCGGTACGATAGATACCACATCAATGACTCGCGGATGAGCTTTCACAGACAATAATATATACGAAGTGCTATAGGGCAATGTCACAGACAGGACAATGCTATACGCGGCAAGTTTGGTAGCGGCCACCAAGAGCAAACCCCGTCCACTTACTAATACATTTTGGTTTACCTAGCAGATGCGACATCGCCCTGTCGGGGACATTATCCTGTTACGCTGTACAACCGCCCGTAAAAAGAAACATGCGTCATGAGTGGGGCGAAAGATGTGTGAAGTGAAGGGAAAAAAGGACCCCCAAGGTAAACGCGAAAATGGCCATGGAGCTAATAAAACAGAAGAGCATTAGACATGGAGAGAAAAGAAAAGAATGGGAAAAAAGGGGGGAAGTAAAAAGAGACGACCCAAGCCGCACACTGTATTTGGATAACGGAGCATAACCCCTAGCTAGCCACCAAAACAACACCGGAACAGAAACAAGCAGAGATAGAGATAGAGCAAAGCCCAAGCAAGCTTCGACTCTGAGAAGGGGAAAGATAAAGCTCTCTTCCCCGAGACTGCTAGAGAGAGAGAAAGCGCAAAGAACACTTAATTAGGAAAGAGAAAGACCCATCTATCCTCACTCACAACTTTCACATATTCTCATCAAAAAGAAAAGAAAAAATATAAAGCTTCGAAGCTTCCGATTTTAAGATATGGGGGGAAGCCGAGAAGAAATGCAAAGAAAAAAATGAACCTAACAAGCACTGTGATGGTTTCCCCCACCCCGCTCCCACCTATTCTCCACCCTTACCGGAAGTCTGAGCCAACTGCTTCTGAGCAGCTAGTGCGGCCATCTTGTGATGATATCCGGGGGCTGGATGGAATTTTCTGACAGTGCGGATCTCGTCGGCCGCGTAGCCGGGGATGCGAATATTCCAGTTGCGCTCAAGAATTATTTGAACGTCCTTGAGATCCAGGGTGTCGGAGCCGCGAAGTTTAGCCATTTTGCAGGCTGAGGTAGCGATCGAATCGATGAACTCGTCGACGAGTTCGAGAACAGCCTGAATCGATTTAATTAGTACGGAGACTAGCAAATGATAGCGGGGACCTTTGGGCAAATGCGACATGCTGGGAAAGTGGTGTGCAGGATGTCTGCAGCGCATGGCATAGCAGAGCAAACATTGGGCGCCGTGACGGGAAATTCTGAAATGCCAAATCCCGGAGCGCATGGCAAACTTTAGTGAGATTTAAAGATAACATACCTCTTCAACATCAGGATCCAATCTCTCCTCCGGATCGATCTGCTTCACAAGCTCTTCCAACTTTCTCTTACTCAACAAGCCCATGCCACCCTCATCAAACTCAAATGCGGGTTGCTTAGTAATAGCGGGAGTACTCATCATCTGATTGCCAGAACTATTCATACCGCCACTTAAAGTTGGTCTAGCGGCAGGGACGGCGATAGGTTGCGGAGCAGCGAGTGCAAGGTTTGGGGGGATGGGAAAGGCGTTTTGCTGGGAAGTATCACGGGTAGTCTGAGCGGGGTGAACGTTAGTTGTAGGCGATGCAGCTGACGCAGACGATGCTGGTTGGATGCGGTGCGCTTGCTGTGCTTGCGGTTGCTGTTGAGCAACAGGTGTTCCCGTGGCCGTGAGTGGGCGGGCTGCCGGTTGCACAGAGCCAGGGCGAGGGGCGGGCGAGTTAGGCTGAGCCACTGGGGTTCCAGGCAGCCCGGCTGGCCCTGGTGCTGGGGACCGCCCCGCAGCAGCCCCGGGTTGCTGGACCTGCTGATGAAGGCCACGCTGGGCTGCGGTAGGCACTTGCTGTGTAACCTGCTGTGGGGATTGCTGTGTAGTAGTTTGTTGCTGGGTCGTTGAGGTCTGACCCATTACTTGCTGCGGTTGTTGTTGCATTGGGGGTTGTTGTTGAGCTGCAGGAGACATTGTTTGTCGACCGACAGAAACACGATTCTGGTTCATTCCAGCGACGTTATTACTAGGGCCCGGAGGGGAATCTGCTCGTTGTATAGGGGTTGCAATTCTTTGCGCAGGCGTACCCTGGTGTTGCTGTTGTTGGGTCGGCGGCTGCGTATGTGGTTGCATATGTTGTTGCATTTGGTTTGGCTGTTGGGCAGGCTGCTGGTGTAAATTCGGTGGGTTTCCTTGGGTATTATTGGGGTTTGTTTGCTGCTGTGGAGCTCCAACGTTTATCGTTCCCTGTTGCCCTTGCTGCATATCCGGAACCATGCCTTGAGGGGCGGGTTTCTGCATTTGCCCACCCCCAACCATCGAAACCTGACCTTGTTGTTGCTGGCTAGCCCTCATCTGGTTCTGTTGCTGTTGCTGCTGCTGTTGTTGGAGCATCTTCTGTTGGGCGGTGAATTTATTGAGAACCTCCCTCCATCCGTTGAAACTTTGAGTCACTTCAGTAAGCTTCTGTTGGATTCCTACTTGCTCTTCGGGCGTTAGGTTTGGTCGCTGGAGGCTTTGGTGTAGAGCATTAATCTGTGCCTTTGCCTGGCTCATCTTTTGTCCAACTTGCGATAGCTTGTTGTAAATTTCTGCCCGCCAAGCATCCGCATTTTGCGGGGCGACCCCCGCTGGAACTATCCACGTTTGTCTTTGAGATATTGACGGCGCCACCGGAGCCCCAGCAGTAGCAGGCCCAGCACCAACGACACTTCCGACACTCGTTCCCCCACTGATCATCGTCCCATTGCCACCCGCAACGCTTGCCAAAGAACCACCGGCCGGTGCGCTATAGTTCTGCTGCTGCTGCTGTAATTGCTGCTGCTGCGTCTGCTGCTGTTGGGCTTGTTGCTGTTGAGCTTGCTGCTGTGCCTCTCGCTGTTTCTGCTGTACTTGCTGCTGCTGCCGCAGTGATATCTTAAGGCGATTGACGATTTGGTCATATCTGGCCTGCGCCGACTGACCTTCGGGAGTGCCAGGTCCGCTTTTCTCCACAATGCTTCTCAACTGATCCAGCCCAGTCATATACTTCGTCTTTTGTTCATCATTCATAGATGGCTGTAGGCTAACAAGTTGCTGCAGCGCTTGGCGGGGTAACAGATTGCTGGGAGAGCCGGCCGACATTGTTCCGCCTTCGATTTTAACTTGCTTTGATGGTGGTGAGTTTTCGAGGTTAAGGTCAGATGGCTTACGTTTCCTTTCGCTTCCGTCGACGGTAGACATCCACGGAGCGTAAATAGCGCTTTAACTTTTACTTTGTAGCTTTCCCCGCCGCGTGGAGATCCAGTCGATTGCTGCTTGAGTTCTTGAAAGGGGTTGTTTGGATAAGAGCTTGAGTGTGAAGTCGCGACTTACGCGCAAGGTTGTACATTTTTGAGATGTCGTCAAATGCTTACCTTAGCAAAACCAAAACGCACTTGGCCAGCATAGAATAAAATACGGCAACATAAAATAATATGTCCAACTTTTGCTTCAAGCACTGCTCTCTGAGAATCTAAATTCAATTCCGTGAATTTAAGACGTTTTTAGTGAAAATCTATGAATTTATTATATTTCGTCAAACCCCCACCAAAAATAACACGACCTCTATTCACTACCCTACTGCTTTCGAAGCAGTAAAGTTCTCTATTTCTCAATCAATCCCTCAAACAGCAACAAACTTCAATACCCCCGCTATTTCCAAACAACAATAAGGCTACAATGGACCCATTCTCATCCGAAGGGGGTACGCTATAGAATATACTCAACTTCAATTGCACTTCGCTAACATCAACGAATCGCAGAGCTTCTCACAATCCACAACGCCTTTCATGGAGGACAATATTCGGCTGTGATTAACCATGATACCTCAGGCTTATCGGCAGAAAATAGTATCCCATCAAGGGTTTACAAGCTACGTTCCCAGATCGCTATTGGTCAGGCAGAAGAGGTAGCAGTCGAGCTCGAAGGAAAAGACAACCCGGACCTAGCTGCTCTGAAGGCATTTGCAGAATATAGCCAGGCGAGCACAGAGGACGCTGTGAAAACGGTCGAATCGCTCGTGGAATCGTCTTCAGATAACGCTACCGTCCAAATTATCGGAGCCACAGTATTTCATGCGGAGGGAAGAAGCGAAGAGGCGCTCACACTACTTAGCAGGCATCAGGGGAGCTTAGAAGCGTATATATCACCCTAAGCTGACAATACTTCACTTTATACTCTCTCTCCCTACTAATTATCTTTCATCTTATAGTGTAGCCCTGATTGTGCAAATCCGTCTTTCGCAAAACCGGACAGACCTTGCGCTTAAAGAAGTGTTGAATGCCAAACGATGGGCTCAGGACAGTTTGCTGGTCAACCTTGCTGAATCATGGGTTGGCCTACGTATTGTAGGTTTATCTCTAAGTAGTGAAACCATCAGATTTTCTCTTTCTATCTCTTCTTCTACTCTTCAGCCTCGCGGCCGCGGCATATAATTTGCTCAGTCTCACCTGCACACGGACCTCTATGTTGAGATTCTGAAATACGCATGGAAGATAAGATGATGGCTGACAAGTAACTCATGGATTTCAGGGTGGTGAGAAATATCAGCAGGCGTATTATGTCTATGAGGAACTAGCTCAAACCCCTTCCACCTCTACCCCGCGCACCCTAATCGGCCAGGCTGTTGCTGAACTCCATCTCGGGAGATTACCGGAAGCAGAGGTTGCCTTGCAGCAAGCCCTTGAAAAGAATCCGAAACATGAAGACGCCCTTGCAAACATGATCGTTCTCTCAATCCTCGCTGGGAAGGAATTTGACGAACATCTCAGGTGAGCCCTCTACCGTATTCTGTCCCTTTGATCTTTGGTCCGAAATTGTCGGGGTTGGCCATATTTCGGGAATACCGCCGGGCCAGTATCATGGTTGCTGATTCACCTATTATTCAGCTCATTGCAAAACGCGGCGCCAAGCCATCCCTTCCTAACCGATGTCGCTCAGAAGAGCGAATTGTTTGATAAAGCTGCAGCAAAGTATAGGGCCAAAGTATGAGCTTAAGGTGGCGTTTGATCTCTTAAAAAAACTATCTCGAAATATCATAATCAAATGCCCCATGGCTTTCCCAGGGGGCGGTCTTATTTCTCTCTCCTTGCTTCGCCTTACCGGTATCTAAATATCTGGAGAGAATAATATAGACTTATAATGCCGGTAGTCCAATCCACCGCCCACCGGAAACTATCATTACACCTTGATGTTTCAAAAGGGCGGAACCTTTTGATTGTAGTACCCGTACCCGCACCCCACTCAAGTGCTCAGATACTGGTGTAATGCGCCGGTGCTCCCGTGTTCAGCTTCCCTTCCGGTGCAAGTAAATATTGTCCCTGCAGGTACAGTACTGGTATCATGGCTAAGATCCTTGCTTAGGATAGAAAGGAGTGGGGAAAAAAACCTAAAAAAATATGAATGAAAAATGGCGAAGCAGAAATTGGGCATGGGAGAAACATGATTCTGTGCCAGTAGCTATGGGGCCGGAAAGCACATATATGATCTTAGGCACTCAAACGAGGTACCCTACTGCATCTGGGGAGAGATTGTATGGTCGTCACTCACCAATTCTACAATATGTCTCTACGACCCAACCGAACAACCATATCGTGGCATTGCATAGAATGTAATTGTGCAATATGCTACTCTCACGTATACTGTCCTGTGCCCTGTGTACTTATACACGAGAACATCCCAAAAGCATGAGATAGACTATGGTTCGGTTTCACGTGGCTTGATGTTACAGATGCATACCAGCATCATATTACCATACCAGCCCAGATCGCGTAGCTGACGGTTCATGATTGGCCAAGATCAGTGACATGGGGCACTTGTTTGAATGTCTTGAGGTTTCCAGGCACCGCCCCAATCACAGTCCGTCGCCGTCAGTGGTAGGCAGCCTCTAGCTCAGAAATCAATAATTTACTCACAGGAGAAAAAACCTCTCAACTTCGCATCCCTTCTCATCATTTCCTGCAATCAAAGCCATCATCACCATAATCATCATCATCACACGGTAGGGCCGGCGCTGTATCTACGCGGCTAGCGAGCCACCAAAAAAAAAACTCCCCCTTAGTTGTTTTGAGCGATTTAAACCATCCAGCCCGAGAGGAGAGACGTTTGAAAGTGTACTGATAGACCATGTAGGGAAGGATTGGAATCTCCATACTGGTACTCGTACACCTGACACAGCCTCACTAGCGGACCAGTGCCGTATAGGTTCTCCCACGAGTCCCACCTCTCTTTTTCCCTCCTGCGACAAGGAAGAGATCGCTTTACCCAACCAACACGTTTCCACCATGACTCATCGCGGTTGATCGGCCAAAGAATATGCCTCCGTCCTGCTCGTTCCGTTGTAGAGGACTTGGAGTGGAGTACCGGTAGACAAAGCCAGACTACCGGTAGACGAATTTCTCACCCTCGGTTGCCGGCTGTTTGGCCGTTTACCAGGAACAGCTTCATTATTCGACGAGGTTTTTCCGGCGCCGGAATTCATCTGGTCTTCCTGCAGGATGAACCTTTCATTTACAACGGTTTTTTTTTTCCTTCTTGTTTCCATTCAATTCGGTCCTCTGAGGGAACGGTCCTAAGTTGAGGGACGAGACTCGCTCGGTTATCGTCCCGCATAACCTCCACGCGTGGCGGTACCTTGAAGCGGGCTTATTCCATACGCAGCTGAATCGACGAGCGATTTCTTACAGCATATATTGTCGATATGTAGGTAGGCAGGTTCTCGTGTAGTGATGCTCAACATGCTACAATTGTGACCAGTGGACCAGTGTGATATAAAGAAGAAATGTTCGCGATTATGCGGTAAGTTAGGTTATGGGAGAGTGCAGGATGAGAGGGAGTTCGCTATCCGCAAACACCGCTCTCGGCCATAGACTATCTATTCGAGTACAGGTGAATTTCAAAGTGGAAAACTGCGAGGGCGGAACACATAGGCGGTAGTGCCCTGTGCATCATGAAATATTTTCTCTTCACTCGTAGAGATATCAGTCAAAATATATTATTCGACAATGAGACTTTCCTGGGATCTGGGCCGATTTAAGCGTTGTCGTGGTCTGCTGGTATTGGGATTTGGTACATATCAACTGTTTTCCTGTGCTGCTTAACTTATCTCTTAGTGCCCGGCTGGCACCCTCTGGGCGATATCTCTCTTTTTTTTTCTTTTTCTAGCCGATCTAAATTAGCCACAGGGACAGCCGCAAAAGGAGCTTATTGAAAAGGGAAATTGATTGTATCGTCATGCTGCATCCCTCACTACCGTAATCAATCTCACTCACCCCCACCAAAATGATGAGGTCGGGTTCTCAGGTTTACGCATTTTGCCTTCTCCCACGGGTGCGTCTACATCTGGCAGCTATCGTCCGCCAGGATCAGTTGGCTGGTTGGCACCCCCCCGTCTATCACCCGGGATTGAAGCTTTACCGATTTGGGAGGAGGGGTGCCTGGACCCATTGAAAAATCTACTTCCCCTCTGCTCACCTAAAATCGTCAGGATTCTTCGGAATTGCAAACATTATAAAGCCTCCCCTCCCCGTCCCTCCCCTTCTCCTAATCTCATGCTAGGGCATATCCTTCAACTCGTGCCGCACAAAGCTTCGTTGGTTGCTTTTCGTCAATTTACCATCTACCACTACCCAACCCTTACGACTATTCTCTTCCACCTCTCACTCCAGCATCCGTAATTCTCTCTCTCTCCTTTAATTTCTTCTCCCTTCTCTATCCTCCCCAATCCGCAATCATGGCTCCGGCGGTAGTCGATATCCAGCCCATCAATGCCCCCGAGCTCGGGAAGGCCAAACCTCATACTGGCGAAATCAAGGTTCAGGACCTCAGAGTGCCGGTGAAGATCCTCGATACCACTGCCAACTCTGATGACGTTCTTGGGTCGAAGCGAGACATCATTATCTTCTCGGGTGAGTTTGGGTGAAAAGAAACAGTTTGCTGTTGTATTGTGGGATCCTATATTGACAAATAGCCAGATTTCGACGGAACCATTTTCATGCAAGACACTGGTCATATCTTGTTTGATGCCCACGGGTGCGGTCCCAAACGAAGACAAGAGCTTGATGAGGAGATTAAGAGCGGTGTAAGATCGTTCCGTGATGTTTCAGAAGAGATGTGGGGAAGTTTGAATGTTCCCTTCGATGATGGGTTTAAGATCATGAAAACCTCGCTCGATATCGACCCCGCCTTCCATGACTTCCACAACTTCTGTATCAAGAATAACATCCCTTTCAATGTTATCTCCGCTGGCCTGAAGCCAATTCTCCGCCGTGTTTTGGACGAATTCTTGGGAAAAAAGCAGGTTAGAGCACCCAGCGGTTCGTTGGTTGGAAAAAGCAATACTTGGTGTTTCAAGCTAACTTGATTTCGGATCCCTAGTCAAAATTCATCGACATTATTGCCAATGATGCCACCATCACCCCCGATGGCACACAATGGAAGCCAGTCTGGCGTCACGACACTGCTCTAGGCCATGACAAGGCTGCTTCAATTCAAGAATACCGCACAATTGCCTCCTCTGAGAGTGAGGACGGTTCATGCCCATTGATTGTCTTCGTCGGAGATGGTGTTTCAGATCTCGCAGCCGCCCGTGAAGCTGATGTCCTCTTCGCCAGAGCTGGGTTAAGGCTTGAGGAATACTGCAGGGAAAACAAAATCCCCTATATCCCATTTGATACCTTTGCCGATATCAAGAAGGAAATAATCAGGATCACAAAGGAGGATCAGAACAAGACCCAAGGATACGGAAAGCCGCCTAATTATAACGTATGCTTAATTATCCGACATCGGAATGTCACCTGATGCTAATTTGTGTCCTACCACAGCCCCGCGCAAACTTCTGGAGAAAATCTGTCAAGCCGAAAACGGTACGTACCCTACTACCACGCCACGCCATCCTTTAAATGTCTCGTCGATTTCTAATTCTAATGTACGAACCTAGGTTCCCCGATTTGTGCGAAATGCCACGAAAGAGGACAAGATGCACCTCTGGCCCGACGCTTTCACTGTCAAAAACGAAACCCAGAAAGAGAACGAGCCTTCTACCTCATCGAACCTTGAGCCCACCTCGGAGCCGAAATCCGAGTAAGATGTAATGGAGAACTGGCGCTGCACATTTGGCACCTGTTGGCTTATGACTTGCAATAATCTTTTTTTTTTCAAGCTGCGAGATCTCTATATTTTCTTGCTTTGGTTGGTATAATTTATAGGACTAGAGGTATTTTTAAGGTTTGCAAAAACTGGAAGCCCAAAGAGCACACCGTCCAAATATACATTCTGGAAATGTTCATTTCTATGGAATTGGATACATGTTTTTTGTTTCCGCTTTTTTTCTAGCTCAGGGTGGCGCAAAGGCATTCACGTTTAATGCTCATTTCCCTCCATACTTCACACGAACAGGAGCTCGTGTTAACCACATGTCCCCGCCGTATTGACGCGATATGAGTATTTGCCTAAATCTTATCACAGGATTTCGCCAGGGGGGGGGCGGCTTTTCCATAACCCACCACATTGTGGAGACATCTAGCGATGGAGTAATCAGTGACCGGATACAATAAGTCTATCGGGCCCAAAAAAAACTCACAGACTTATCTGATAGATTAGGACAAGTGTTCTTTAACATTGACGGGTGAAAAAAGGTCAGGATGTGTGTCGATCATCAACGTGCCGGTGCGGGGCTCCCAGCAACAATACCGTAGACTACCGTAACTTACCGGTAAGTCCTCCTCAACACTGCTTCCAATAATGACAAAAACGGCGCCAGTCTAGCCGCATACCGGACCTTCTTGAAAGCGCGCCCCTACCCCTTCTTCCGTTTACTTATCTGCTAGGGAATTGAATACCGTATCTTTGGGCTGATCACCTCAATGAAAGAGAGTGCGAGAGTTAGCTGAGAGGTGATGGATGGGATGACTACCGGTATTCAAACAAGAGCTGCATATTGTACCTCCACCCAGTCCGGCAACTTTAAGCTAACGCCCAACCCAAGCCTTGGTGGGCTCGTCTCCTCCTTGTATCGCATCCACCCACTAAAGCACAGGACGGTACAGTGCCTCCTAGCTGGCGCTTCTATCTCAAAAATGGTTTAAATTATGATTATTAAACTGGAGCACAACGGTGAAGCCGCCCCCTCCTCCAAACGTGGATAACGGCTACCAAAGAAATCGATCGGATTGGGCGAACGGATGAGTGGTGATGTTGATCACGATAAGAAATCTAACTTATCCGCCATGGAGCCTGAAGCAGCGGTGGTTCAGCCACGATGATTGGGGATGTGGCTTTGCCGGGCAGGAACTTGAAAGGCACGGCCTCGAAAGAGTTACCGGTATCATACTATACGGTATGATAGACGATCGAGGCCAATTTTGTGGGTCGTTGGCTTCTCTGCGGGCGTAGATATTAAGCATTTGGACGTGCGTGGTGAGGGGGGGGGGGGGCGCCGTTTGGGGTTGTTACCGGCTGGTCATGTGATGTCACTCGGTATTCGATCGAGTGGGGGAGGTGGTGATGGGTGTTGCGGTTTGATAAATAATAATTCTAAAGTTTGTGGCTTGTCGTTTGGTAAAAGCGTACTCGAGTAGCTGGTGGAGGGGGCTCAAAGGGAAAAATATATGATAATTATTATTCGGTAAAATATTGGTCATGGGTAGTCACTCGCTTTTGATTTTGATGGAGCTTTCGTGCGAAGTCCCATTGAACACCAGGTCGGGGACCTGAACTTCCTCTTTTTTTTTCTTTTTCTTTTTTCCCCCATCAACTTCACCTCCTGCAGGATAAACCTACAACAGACTCCCTGAAATACTATCGTTCTCTCTCCCCCCCCCCTCCCATAGTGGGGATTTTGAACCAAGTGGAGGGCTGCGGCCGCACTCGGGTGTATGATATAAAGACAGTTCACATTTCCTGAATTTTTGTCAAGTACTCTATGCTTTCACTCGGACGTGGAGATGTCCTGAGGTATCTATCGTCTCTTTTACGATATCTACGTCCTACAAATCTCATAACCCCTAGGAGTCCCACTCCAAGTTTCCGAGGAATTCCCTCCTCCTCCTCCTCCTTCAGCCCAAGAAGAAGAAGAAGAAAGGGAAGAAGAAGAAAATGAAAATGAAAATGAAATACGCGGCCAGTTCCAACATGTCGTTCCGGTTTTAACGGTAGCAGATCATCACGGTGCATCACTCGGTACTGTAGCCTACTTTGCGGTGACTTTTTTGTTTTCTGCTTTTGGCAAAAAGTGACCTCGCTGGATTCGCCTGTTATGGGTGTTTTGGGGTAAGGTACGAGTACTGTGGATTAAGTATAAAAATAAAAAAAAATTTACTTTTTTTTTTCCCTTCCTAATTGTACGGAGGATTACGGTAAATTACATTGACAGGAGGGATGCATGTCATGCAGCCTAAGCTTCCGAGTATCCGAATGTGTCTTGACGTTCATGACTGCGGGAGACTGACTTGTGATGAGCTGAGGTGGGTTGTGCAGTGTTTTCTTCATTTTTTGTTCTTCTGGGAATTGTCGGCGTTGGTTAGTTGGTTGGTTGGCTGGCTGGTTGAGAAGTGTCCTCCGCTTACTTGAGTACAATAGTGTCCGTCCAAGCGATGCTGACGGAGGGACGGTACTGTACGAGTATACCGATACTGTAAAAATCTCTTGAGGTCCACCAGCTTCGGTCGCTCCCAATCTCCGCGACTAAGCCTTGTACGACGTAGTCTAGCCTGTGGGGTTAAGCAGGGCCTCGCACCATTTAACGAGATTTGAGAGATCCCACGATACGGCATTTAGTAGCTGATATTCCTTCCCAAGTTAGCACTTCGTCAGGGTGGAGATGGTGGATTCCAAAAGATTTCACGGCACTCGGACGATCCTCTGCTCGTACTGTATACTCGAGTACCGGTATATCGATAAGCGACAGGCTTGGCTGAGCAGGTTAACGAAATTACAAGTACTAGGGGGTTGACAAAAGTCGGGTCCACTTCCAAAAAAAGATGCGGCATTTATATGTAGCCTAAACCAGGTTAGGAAATATGAGTGATATCTGGTGAATGTTTTTTGGTGTCGGCAAAAAGTCGGGTCCAGTCTAGAAGTAGGGAGTTCTATGAGTGATATCCGATGAGTATGATTTGCAAAGAAAAGAAGTCTATATTATACAGAAATCAATATGGAGTTGCCCCCCCATTGGCATCAATAACAGCTTGTAAACGGTCCGGCATGGTTCTAATAAGGTTTTCTAACCAATCAGTAGGAATAGCATTCCAAACGGTGTTCAGAGCACGTTCCAAAGTTGCCATATCACCAATTCTCCCCCATGTCTCACCCAACTCGTTCTCCATGTCTAGCCATAGTGCCTCTATTAAGTTCAAATCTGGGGATTGGGCTGGCCATCGTGTCGTTTCAACTTGATTGAGATTCCGGTATTGAATGGCATATTTCTTGTGACCGGGCGCACCATCCTCTACCACTGTCACCCATCCATATTCCTCACAACAACGATGCCAGAAGGGAACAAGGTGAGGATACATGATATTCCTCACATATAAGGCAGAATCAACTTTAGCCTTGCTGGGTATAAGAACTAATTCAGACCGCATAGTTCCGCAAAAACTGTTAGGCATATGGAAATCCGAGACATGTGCACAGATCCACGGTAGGGTAATTGTGCACAGACCCTCCATTTACCGGAGTGCCAACACCCCCCTCCGGCCCCCTTATGGGGCCCGCACGTCATTAGCGAGATTTCGAGAGTTGCGTCCCATAACTAAAATGTCACATCAATGAAGCCCACTTCATAACACCATATACGTCGCCGCCGTCCGTCCGACCGCATGCTGTTCGCAGGATATA
>JACCEG010000159.1:177483-196010 GCA_014065205.1 Tuber brumale
GGAGGCATAGTAGTTAGAAGTAGTCCGCGAACACTCAGACGCGGGATATAAATATCGAAGTGCCTCCCGAGCTTTACAGACATCATCAAGCAACGGAGAAGAGATCTTATCAATATAATATTGTTCTACACTTTAAATCTTTACCTTACCTTACTTTATCGAGACGGAGCCTTCCTCGACAGTTTCTCCAATCAAAAGATTTCGGGCCTACGTCCCTCAGTTATATACTTGAGTTTGGCGTCTGCCTAACAGTCAGTTGGCTAGCCGAATGGCGAATTTCCTTCTTGCAATACGTCGATGGTAGCCCATAGACTCCATTACACTTTTTACCGTGCGTGGACTGCAGGCATAGCCCATCTCTAGGCATACCTCATCCCAGCTAAGCCGTCGTGTTCTGGCATCTCATGTCACGAAGGCTTCCAATCGTTGCTTTTCGGCCTCAATGAAGATTGGAGGGCGGCCGGCACGATGAGAGTTCGAAGGTGTCTCATTTTCTTTTGACCGTTTGTAAATCTATTGGCATGTTAAATATCAATCACCATAGCCGCAAAGAGATATACTGACCCTTTGGCATGTTCGGCGATGAATGTTTAAATGCCGGCCAATCCGGCTCCAATCCCACCCTACAGTATCACGAAGTGTGATAACTTGGATCCGCTCATCAGGTGTCGTTTCACGGTGTCGAACGTCTGTTGGGTTCTGCTCGCGAATTCCCTTTTGCTTCATAGTTTTTTCGTATAAAGTGCTGTATCGGTAAGGAGGTGGTGGAGGGCAAACGTGATCTGCTCTGTGGTCTTTTGGCTGTGGTGGTAAAAGGGGGGATGCTTCCCCGAAAGAGAAGACTTGTGTAACTGGACGCCAAATACCCTTACACCCGAGTACAAAGTACAAACACCAGTTACAGTAGTGAGATCCACAAGTTTCAGCTTGTTCAGGCCATGCCACGTCGGGTAAACACTGTTCCTTCTTGAGGGGTTTTGTCTCTAACGGCGGAGATTAGAGGACTGACGGATATAATGGATTGTCCGAGTAAATACCGTGCTCGAGTACCGTACGGGCACTCGAGCACAGTAAGAAAGAAAGAGACAAATCACGTGTTTGTGGAGGGAAGAAAAGTATGGCCGGAAGAAAAAAGTACAAACCGGCAGCGGCTGGAGTCTGATGAGAGCAGAAAAAGATGGACAAAAAAAATGTGATAGGGTAATTTACCGGTACTCGAGTACTCGAGCACAGCATGGTCTTGCTTGCTCGTCTGCCATGTGGGCGGGAGGTTTTTGGAGTACAGTACCGTAAAAACTCTTGGAATCCACTATCTCCGGCCGCCCTGTAATCTCTGGATTCTGAGTCAAAAGCTCTTGAGAAGGATTAGCGTTTTTCCGACATGGTATAAGATCGGCCCATCAGATGTGTTGGATCCTGTTAACCGGTATTCGCAATTCCATTAACCTGTCAAACTAAACCTATCGTGGGCTGACGGGTTTATTTTCCGCTGGCGATCTGATAGTGGATTCCAAGAGTTTTTCCGGTACCGTAGGAACCTGAACCTGACATGTGGCTATCATGGGGATTTGCACTTTTTGGGGGGTAATAATAGAGCAAATTGGGCGCGGCTTCGCTGTGCACCGTACTTGTCCATCGTACATAACAGCTGCCAGGCTGGGATCGGGGATGCCCAAAGTACGGTACCACTGTTCGTATTCGCAGTGTAAGACTGAGGCTCGCACAAAAGAACGAGGCCTGAGCTGTGTACCGATATGATACAATTGTGTAATCATAAATTACCGGTTTTTTCTTCTTCTTATTTCTCAACATATTACCAGTATCGATATGGATACGGTATAAGCGTCCAAAGCAAAGTGGGAACAAAGTGACGGGGAATGCCCATGCCTCCTTTATCTCTTAGACCGGTAAAACACTGGGAGATTTCGTGCCGTCGTGTCAGCTTCTGCGACATAGACGACTAAGGAGAGGTTTGCACTCTGGCTCAGCTGTCTGTTATTCAGCGATCATCAGTGTAAGTGTGGTCATAGCTGATGTTTAGTCATCGTCTGAGGTCTACCAAAAAGTTACATATTAACCTCTGTCTCAAACACAAACAGGGGCTGCACGAAATTTTCAATGTCTTGCCGGTCCAGGAGGAAACTGGGATGGTACTTGTAAAAGGGGTGGGATATTTCACCGTGCAGTGACTCGATCACTGGTGACGCTGTGCAGTAAGAATGGTGCTGAATTGGGAGGTGGGAGGGAGGGTGGGAGAGAAGGGGGGGGGGGGGAAAAAAGAAGGAAAAGGCTATGCTTGCCGTGGAATATTCCCCAGAATACCATCTCTCACCAGAGTTGGAGAATCTGGAATGGTGGTGGTGGTACAAACATTTATGCAAAAGTTCGCCCTAATCTCACAAATTGTGGAACCCAAATGTTGCACTACCGGTAGAAGATCTTTTCTCGGCCTCTTGTGAGAACAGAGCGGGGGTGGACATGTGAGTGGGAGGGAAGGAAGGAGGGAGGGAGAGGAGGCTGGTTATTTATTTATGGAATGCATAAAAAGTGACTTTTTTGTTCGTTTCTAGACAACACAGGACCCTCGAGAGCCAGATCTCCTCCACACTCCATCCCTCCCCCTTGTTACTACTGTATATCAGCCTCACCTGAAAAAGTGGTTCCAAAAAACTGGGACACACAGGGTGATCGGTGGTGGAGTGTGCGCAGAGATGGCTTTCTGGGAGGAAAAAAATTTCTTCCTGAAGAGCAAGAATGTGTTACAGTACTGGTGTTCGTGAACGCTGGAAAAGAAAGAGACATGATGCCTCGCTTCCCTGCCGCCTTGGTACCGCATTACAGTCGCACCTCGCTATCCCGAACAGCCAAAATCTGAAGAATCCGTCTGGCACAGCGAGGCATCCGGGACAACGGGTCAACCTTTGGTGGAAAGAAATTCAGAGTTCACAGAGATTCATACGAGACAGCGAGGTATCCGGATTATCGAGATCCGGGACAGCGAGGTGTGACTGTATACCATACTGGGGCACGCGTGCAATTAAAAGTAGGCAGTAGGCAAGAAAAGTTATGATAAAAGAACCCACTCACCCGGAGGAAGGGAGGGAGGAAGGGAGGATATGGATTTCGTCCTTTGTTCATAAGAACCCCTCTTCACCGTGGGTTCCGGGGGGGCATCTTGACTTAATTCGGGCTGTGGCGTCGGTAGAGAGGATGTCGGCGAAAATTGGTGCATATAGACAGCAGGACAGAACCACCACCACGGACAAGAGAAGTTCCGCAGGGTACAGGCATTATGTTCGTGAGATGTATTTTACAGAAAGGCGAAGTTTCGAGATGCCTCCTTGGCCGCATTCCCGGTAATGATGACAGGCACCAAACATAGTTTCTTGGCAACTCGAGAGCCTCAGACCTTTAAAAATCCAATCCTTTCTGCAAATTGTAATGTTCAGGGTTAGGATCGGTGCTCCGGTTTATCGCCTTTCTCAACCAAAAAGTGATTGCCCACAAACGGCCACCTCTATGAGAAACCCGAGACCCTGGGGTCCGACCTTAAGCACAAATGGACACGCGTGGGGCAGGTGAATTCGCTACAATGGGGAGGTTAGGGTCTGAAAACTGTCAACTCGACAGAGTGATGGTACCGGTAGGTAGCATGGGATTGACTTTCAAGACAATTTGAGCTGTAAAACATCCATCCCAGCCATACAGAATTTGTCTGTGTGTATGATACCATGCCCTAATACCGGTAAGCCAATGAAGCATTTGTCTCCAAGTATCATACCGTAGGCTCTGGACCCAGACATTCTGACCATGGCGTTAAGTAGTCCAAGGTTTCTCACCCGAAGGCAGGGCGGGGGGCTGTACCATTGACCCAAATTCTTTACAATCGATCAAAAAAGTAATCAGGAGGCCATTCAGATTCAAAATTATCCCTATTCGAGTAAATAAATAAATAAATAAAGAGGAGGAGGGGGAAGCGGCTTGACCACTTGGCTGTGATGAACTTGAACCGCATACTCGGTGAAAAAGAAGAATGCTGCTCTCCATCCAACTCACCCTTTATTTTCCACCCAGATAAATAAAAACGTTACTGCTCCGCATGCCGACCTACTCTGTCCTAAAATCTACCTGTTTTGTACTGTCAGAATCTACTGGTCGCTTGTAGAACTTCTGAATATCTTCATCCCTTAATATTCATTGAATTTCTTGACTTTGTGTCGTACGAGCGTTTCGACTGTGGCCTGGCAATACACGGACACGGACTGGGACACCAACGGGCGGACAGCGAAAAGTCAGACCGAAAGACAGACTGGTGCCTTACGTGGAATTACGGACCTGCGGTACCTGACCTGGTTGCTGGCTAGCGTGTGGTGGGAGAGAGGTAAAAAGGACACTTCGCGAGGTTTTTCTTCCTATCGGTGGTCCATCTTATTTCTCTTAACACCACCGAGGCCTTCAACTTCAGTTATCTGCTTGGCTTCAACACTCTGCATCCTCACAAAAGAGTACCTGCTGTGTTTTCCTTTTTTGCTACTGCATTTCGGTAGACTGCCGAATCGCCGTCAGCTGCTCTCTTTTCAACCCCCCCACCTAATAGAAAAAAAAATAAGGAAAAAACAGGTTTTTTAACGCTAGACGTGTTTTCCCTTCTATAAGCAGTTGTTACTGCTTTTTGTGACAGGATGGTTCTCATAAACCTCCCCACACGTCTCGGACGCTCCAAGACCAGTGCGTCGAAGAATAGCTCTAAAAACCCCTCGCCGATACCGAGTCGGACCGGGTCACCGAAACTCATGAACGATAGCACTCTGGTTTTGAAGGCCACGGCGGTCCAAGTGAGCTAATTCCATGACCGCATAGATAAACGCAATGAAGACGTTGCTGACAATGGGGGGAAACTGTCTAGGGTCGAAACTTGGCTCCAAAGGACAAGAACGGATTTAGTGACCCCGTAAAATTTCACGATTTCCTCACTTTTTAGCCACTTACCATAGAAAGAGGACTAAACCATGGGCCGCTCTAGTATCTTGTTCTCTCTTTAGGGGATTACCGATTCCAAACCGAGGCAATTCAGAAAACCCTCAATCCAACCTGGAATGACACCTTTGAGATGCCCCTTAGCGGTGTCAGCACCTCGACCGTCGAGTGTGTATGTTGGGATAAGGACATAATCGGAAAGGTAAACCGCCATGTGATTACCCGCTTCCGGGGTGATTAAATGTTGACGCGTTTCCGCAAAACTAGGACTATATGGGAGAATTTGGGGCTACGCTGGAGGAAATATTCTTAAATGGAGAGGTCAACCCAGAGGTCCGCAATTGTTCCTCCCACCATGGTAAAACCAGCTCTAATCCTTCGCCAATTACAGCCCCGCTGGTTCTCATTAAAATCCAGCCGCAAGAAGGCTCAGATTTCTGGCGAGATACAGCTACAATTTTCTTTGTCCGATGGCTCGAATGAAGCTACTTCACCTGAAGAAATTGCGGCAAAATGGCAGGCATGGCAAGGCAACTTCGTGACAACCCCGAATCCTAGTGGCGATGACCAGGACCCCCTTTCTCAGGATCTTGGAGATGAGCTTCCATCGGAAGACGATGACGAGGTTGGTGATACGGAGAGCATAATGGCGGGGAAGAAGGCAAAAAAGGGGAAGAAGAAGGATAAGAGGATTAAGAAAGGCGGCCACTATGAGCTCTCCAATGGAACTGATGTTGTTGGCGTCATCTTTCTGGAAATAAATTCCATCACAGATTTGCCCCCAGAAAGAAATGGTTAGTTGGCCCAACTTCCCACCAAAGAGATTAATTCTGACCAATGTAGTGACACGGACTGGGTTTGACATGGATCCATTTGTTGTTGTCTCTCTCGGAAAGTCGACCTTCCGTACTCGGCATATCCGGCATTCCCTGAATCCCGTATTTGACGAGAAAATGGTGTTCCAAGTTCTTCGACAAGAGCAGAATTATAGCTTGAACTTCGCCGTTGTGGATCGGGATAAGTTTTCATCAAACGACTTTGTAGCCCAAACCAACTTTGCACTTAAGGAAATCATTGAGACTCAGCCATCAGCAAACCCAGAAACCGGATTGTACAATCTGCGGGAACCGCTCAAGGATGAGAACTCGGTAAGCCCAGTCTCTCCTGGGCTGAAGCCAGGCAGTGGAAGCAAGCCACGATTCCGTCTCCCCCTACCTAGGTCTACATCAGGTACCAGTCTGTCCGCTAGGGGCAATGGCCGAGCTGAGCTTAGTCGTAAGGGTTCCTCTACCTCCCTGAAAAGTACGTCTGATACCCTGCCCCCGGGAGAGGAGACAGCTACATTGCCATCTGGGAATAAGGTCATGCCTGTAAATGATATAACTGAGTATGATCTAAAGCAATTTAAACTGTCGCTCCCATTGAAGAACAAGGATAGATGGGAAGACAAACATAACCCTGAGCTCTTCATCAAGGCCAAATATGTTCCGTATCCCGCCTTGAGGCAGCAGTTTTGGAGGGTTATGCTGCGTCAGTATGATGCCGATGATAGTGGTATGATCAGCCGCGTCGAGCTTACAACTATGCTTGATACGCTCGGGTCAACTCTATCGGCTCATACTATTGATAGCTATTTTGAGAGATTTAGAAATCAAAATGGGTACGACAGCCTGGAAAACACCGAGTTAACAGTAGACCAAGCAGTTATCTGTCTTGAGGATCAGCTTTCGTCATCGACACCAAAGACACCATCGCTTCTTACACCGCCCCTACGCCAACTGCCAATCCCTGGATTGAAGGATCGCGACAATGAGCGAGACGATGCATCACAGAAGTCATTGGATACAAGCACTGGCTCAGACACTCCTGACCTCCGCAGCAGTTCTGCTGTATCTTTGCCCAAGATACAAACCCAGCCTTTTCTTGGTCCTGCGGGCGAGGAGGGGCTATTACTCGGGGACAATGACCTTGTGGATGAGAAGGCGGAGGAGCATGTGATCCAGCTGAAGGAATGCCCTCTCTGTCACCAGCCAAGGCTCCACAAGCGCTCGGAGGTTGATATCGTCACACACCTGGCGACGTGTGCATCACAAGATTGGCGACAGGTTGACAAACTTGTGATGGGAGGGTTTGTCACATCAAGCCAAGCTCAGCGCAAGTGGTACTCTAAGGTTTGTATAGGGCCTCATGGTTCTCCAATGGCATGGGACTGAGATTCTGCAGGTTATATCAAAAATTTCATACGGAGGTTACAAACTAGGCGCCAACTCAGCCAACATTCTTGTCCAAGACAGAATAACTGGGCAGATCCAGGAAGAGCGCATGAGCGTCTATGTCCGACTTGGCATCAGACTGCTCTACAAGGGTCTTAGTAGTAGCAGCATGGAGAATAAGAAGAGTATGTGAACCCCAGACCCCAGCTCTATGCGTAATGGAGGGAATACTAAATCATCAATTTTTCAGTCAAAAAATTGCTCTATTCCCTTAGCGTTAAACAAGGAAAGAAGTTTGACAACCCAGCCTCTGCCCGCGACATCAAGGGCTTTATTGCTTTCCATCAGCTGGATTTGTCCGAGGTTCTACTACCACTCGATCAGTTCAAGACGTGAGTCCCTTTCCCTGTGTCCTGCCTCTTTTATATTGACATGTGATAGATTCAACGAATTCTTTTATCGAGCCCTAAAGCCAGGTGCCCGCCCGTGCTCAGCACAGGACAACCCGAAAGTCATTGTTTCACCTGCAGATTGCCGGAGCGTTGTGTTTAACAAGATCGATGATGCAACCAAGATATGGATCAAGGGTCGGGAGTTCACAATTGCAAGGCTTCTCGGGAATGCATACCCACAGGATGTTAAACGATATGAGAAGGGGGCTTTGGGAATTTTCCGACTCGCGCCCCAAGATTACCATAGGTTCCATCACCCGGTTGATGGTCTCATGGGAGAACCTAAACTTATCAAGGGGGAGTATTACACTGTCAACCCTATGGCTATTCGTTCAGCGTAGGTGGTCCCAAGCCTAGCCTCATCGGGAGTTTAATTAACCTTAATTCTCAGCTTGGACGTTTATGGAGAAAACGTCCGCATATGTGTTCCCGTCGATTCCCCAGAATTTGGCAGGGTTATGATCATCTGTGTTGGGGCTATGATGGTTGGAAGCACGGTCATTACGGCAAAGGCGGGACAACAAGTCAAACGAACTGACGAATTAGGATATTTCCAATTTGGTAAATATCACTCGGGCCCCGAAATCAGAAATGTGACTAACAAATTTGATAGGTGGAAGTACCATTGTCCTATTATTTGAGTCCGGGAGGATGGTTTTCGATGATGATTTAGTTGATAACTCAAACACAGCTCTCGAGACACTAATCCGCGTTGGGATGTCCATCGGGCATAGCCCAGGCACAGCCACAGTCTCTGAGCGAAAAGAGAATGTTACGAAGGAAGATATGATGGAAGCCAGAAGACGTATCGAAGGCAGCTTAGCGCCACCTGCCAATTAGGTATGTGGTCTGTGCCCGTGACTGAACGACGCTTGTGAACCCGGCTGCTATTGCATACTACCAAAATTCAGCTCTTTTGCTCAGATCTTAGTGTTATGCAATAGTGGTCGTGTTCGCAAACGCCATTCAATTACGAGTATGCAATTCCACGATCGGATAGGCCATTCTGATTTACATTTAGACCAAAATAAAGTGATGCCCTGTGAGCGGGTAAAAATTATGTTGATATTTGATTGACTAGAGGCGCATTTACCGGACGAGGGCTGGAATTGTTATTGTTTTCTTTTTTCTTTTTCCCTTTTTGGCTTGGATGTACCGTATCCAGGTAGGAACCGCATCAGATCAGTTTGGTGATGGGAACATTCAACATGATTCAAGGATTGCATGTGAGACACACGAGTGAATGGCAGTGCTTACCTATAGCAATGATTTGCTTTTTCTTTTTCTTTTTCTTTTTTCGCTCTTAGCTTTTGTGGAGGTACAAGGGAGAAAGCAAAGCCCTCAAGGCTTACATATGTATTAATATCAAGACGCAATTCCGATCACCTCGGTGCATTCACATGATGCCAACTTCCCAATACCATATGGTATTACAAGGAGCAAGGCCTCGGGGTAATGAGATCGAGACAAGCTAACGTCGACGACATGTGTCTCTACTTTCTTATCAGGTTTCGTGCAGAACCATCAGGTCCGAATGGGTCCAAAACATCATCACCCCAACTCCCTCCCTTCCCCCGATCTGCGCATTATCATTATCGTCATTACTACAACTCTTCGGAGCCCAGCCCAACCCCGATCGCCCTCATTATTGGCCTGTAGTATCAAGAAAAATTGAAGCGCCGTGTATGTTCACGATAGGGTCAGGAACCGAATCAATGCACGACATTCCAGCGCAAAACAATCTGAAGGGAATACTCGAGTATCATAACAGGGCCAGTTATGTCCTGCGAAATAGGATACCATAGTTGTGATCGCAGCCAGTCTCCGGGGTTGTTGTAAGTCATGATTTAGACCTTTTGTTTTTTTCCTTTTCTCCTCCTTGATTATGATATCAGATAACCGGGGGTCTTTTTGTCAATTGTCGGGAACTTGGAAGGCAAAAGCAGAACCACGGCCCTTCGATAACCCCTTGGTAGTCGGGGCAAGGCGGATGGATGGGTGGGGCAAGGTGGGGATGATGAAATCGAATAGGATAGAATAGAAATATAGTGGTGTTTCTTTCTTTCCTCTTTTTTTCTTTTGATCCTTTCTTAGGCCTTCCCTTCATTCGACCATTTATCCCTGAGGGGAGAGTCGCAATGTGATGTGAGGCCTTTCCGGTTTAGTTTCAGGTACTATGTATGTATGTATGTATCATGAGTCTATTCGTACTCCCTTCCTCCCCTCCCCCTCCCCCCCTCCTTCCCTTCCCTCTTTACCGCCACACTCGAAGAGGTGGGAGAAGTATTCAATCATCCATTGGCGGGAAATTGGAAGGGGGGGGGTGGGGGAAGCATGTCTTTTTCTTTATCCCCAATGAGCGAGATTCCCTAGATCCCGTGGGGTTCGAGGATCATATCAACTAACATACATAACTTTCGGCCTACCTCTCTATCTCCGTTGGTTTGTCCGTCCGTCCGGCCCACTCATTTGTCGAACGAACGATCATCACGATCCCATATCGATCGAATCCCTATAACAGACACGGCCTATTTCCCGCTGCACACGCACACTCTCAGCCATTCGTAGGAGGAACCATAGCTGTTGTGCTATGCTATGTGCTATCTGCATCTACTTACTTACTCCTAAGAGGCCAGTCAGTAAGTCAGTCAGGGCTTTTCCCAGATTTTCATTTCATTGTATCCCCTCCTGCTTCCTCGACATTTCCTTCTTCTTATTATTATTTGTTATATCCCCCACCAATAAACGTCTTGAGCGACTTTCTGTACTCCTCCTCAACTTGGGAGAGTCTAAAAAAGGGAAAAGCCACAATTAGTTTGGAGAGTACGGCACTCGAGCACCGGTAGAGTGGAGGGGAGAAGGGGGGGAAAAGAAAGTGGGTCTATGGAGAAAAAAGTAAAAAAAAAAACCGAAAGGAATGGCAGCAGTTCAAGTGGGAGACGAGGAGGGGCCTATAGGGCACCGGCCTATACATCCCATCATGGAATAATCCAATCCAAATATGACTCTTTTCCATTCCCCCTTCCTTTCTTTTATCACACCTGTCGGAGTTTCTGCTCGTCCTTGGGTGTTGCTGCTGCTTTTGCTTGTCTGTCGAATACCACACCCCTTGTTCGATCCACAGAATGGAAATGCGATGAGAATAAGCAAAAATAAAAATAAGAAAAATAAAAAAAGGACACGAGAAAAGAACACATCTTTTAGCTCAGTGAAATGAGTTATGGGACTGTAACTGTTCCTTACAAGCGATTTGGGTTCCGCCTTGGCCTTTTCTTTTTCCTTCCAAATAAGTTTTGTGGCTGTCGTTTTCTGTCATATCAGGTGGCAGGTATTCGAGTAACCCCCCCTTGCCGCACCTTACTTACCTCATTTCACCTTACCCTATCTCCCGTCCCCGTGTGGTGCCTCCCCTCTCTCCATTCTGTTCGAGCGGGGGGGAGTGGGCGCAATCTGGTGCCGAGCAGATCCTCTTCCTCCCTTACCGTCGGAGAAAGCCCCCCAAAATCCAAAGTGGTGTATCGAGTGACACACCATGCGCCAAGCCACTAGCCACTCAAGCAGCGAGGAACGGTTTCCCGCCAAGCCACGGAACAGGCCAAACCACTGCATGTCAGTCAGTCAACAATGCCTACACACCCATACAGTGCGTGCCCCCAATCCATCGCAACACCAGAATAGTATGAATCAAAACAAGGAGCAACGCGACAGCCCACACAACACAGCTACTGCAACTGCTTACCACTCACCCACCGCAACCCCCCCCCCGCCAACATCAACAACCGCCATCGCAACGCGAGCCTCATCGTTATTTTTTTTCCTTCTGGTTCATTGTTTGTCCAGCGAAGGGAAATCCATTGTTCCTAGGAAGGAAGGAAGGCAGGGGATCTAGTGTGCCGCTTGTCATCCCCGCGCTCGCGCTTTGCCTCGCCCGCCCGCTGCCCGGACAGAACGTGGATCTGCACTGCATTGCACTGCACCTCCGGTGCCTTATCGATCAATCGATTCGAGGGCCGATATTTCCAAAACTGCCGCTTGTCGCTTGGTTTCGACCCGATATAATTTAATTCAGCAATTCGTTTATTCGCTGCTTGCTTCGAGCGGGAAAGGGGAGGGACTGGAAGGGGGCGACGCAGACTGACCCGGGTATCCTTTTCTTCTTTTCTTTTTCTTCTTTCTTTTCAAAGAGGAGGGGCTTTCGTGGGGAATCAACTATATGCCCATTTACGCTCAGCGGCCGCTGCAGACTTTGATGATGCCGGCGAGCAGCTCGCGACCGAAACGAAAGAGTAGGGGTGATGCGTACCTGGAGGATAATGGAATCGGAATGGGAGGAGGGAATGGCAAGAAGGAGAAGGAGAATAGTGCGCCGGCAACGAAAAAGCGACGCGAAGAGGATAAGCAGAGTTCAAAGTCTACTGCTACCACTGCTATGGCGACAGCGACGAGTGCATCTACGACGGGGAGTACTGCTACTGCTACAAAATCAAAAGTGGGTTCTCTTATTTTTTCATGTACAATTCATTCATTGTTCTATAGTCTCCTTTGGCAATCGGCAGAGGGAGGGGAAGGGGAATTGCAGCTACCAGGAGTTGTTGTGATTTCTTTTGTTTTTGGGACTGATTGGGAGAGGGGGGAATTGCTATCGCGAGTGTGGGCTGATTGCGCTTTGCAGAAGAAAAAAAAGACAGCTGCGACCGAGATGAGGTTAGATGATGGGTTTGCTTATCGCGTGCGCACAACACGATCGAGCACAGCGGCGGCAGCGGCAGCGGCGCAGGAGTCAATTCAGAGCATAGCTTCCTCATCACATGAAACTGCACCAATAGCCCCTCCTCCAGATCCTCCGCGTCAACGTGTGAAGAAAAAGCGCGTGATGGTGTCGCCTCCACCCGAGGAGGCGGGATCCAAGCCAAAGGTCGCAAAAGCCACCAAAAGCAACGCAATTCCACTTGGTCAGAACGGTGCAAGGGAAGTGGAGGAGGAGATGGGGGAGGAGGAGGAGGAGGAGGACGAGAGGAAGAAGGAGAAAGAAGCAGCTCCCAAGGCATCCAAGGCGTCAAAAGAAAAAAAGCCTGCACCTGGGGAAAGACGGCCCAAAATTACAGCGTCCTCGACACCTCGGCTACAAAAATCGCAAATTCCGACTGCGGTTGGCGGAGGTCATGGCCCTAATGATGGGACGAAAGTAGTACTGCCCATATCCGATACCCCAATAATACGGAGGAACCAGCAACTGCGGCAGAAAGGACAAGGTAATCGACGGAGTAGTGTTGGAATGCGTGGAAGGAGAGCAAGCTCTTTAATGGATAACGGGGTAGTTGGTATGACAGCAAGGATAATCTTTCCAAGTTTGGCTGTTTGATCTGACGTATACTTGTTGGAAATAATAGCGGAACCGCATGCTGAGGTGGAAACCGAAGAGTTCTACAAACACATCGCGGATGAATTATTGGAGCCCCAGCGAATGAAGCAACTACTGTCATGGTGCGGTAAAAGGGCATTAAGTCACCAGACCTCACCAACTGCTGCCAGAGAAGACGGGAATGCCCGAGCTGTGGGTAGGAGTCGACCCTTTTTTCTTTCTTTTTCACAGGGCTTGATATGCATGATTGGTGCTCGAGCACTTCATAATACTTAGCTTGAATGCTGACAAATTTCTAAAGCACGGATAATTGAGGAGGAGGTCTTAAAAGACCTTTTATCGAACGCCGAGCTATCGAGCTGGTTCAATAGGGTGAGTCTGCATCTGCGCATACAATCCCGGTTTGTGGGAAAATCGATCGATAAGCTGACAACTGAGGATTCCGTCATCATAGGACGATTCCCAGGCCCCTCCTGTGGTGAAAAAACCAAATCCCCGCAATTTGGATAATCTCGCCAAGGTGGAAGAATGCGAGGCCAATCTCAAAAAGTGAGTGCGGAGTTTCCTTCCATCTTTGGATTTTTATTTTATTTGTAGGGGTGGGGTGGTGGTCTCGATATTCATTTTTTCCCGTTTACCTTGCACCCCACCATGTGGTGTCATCATTTCCTCCTATTTGGAAACTGGGTTGACTGACTTGGTGTGGTTGTTGCTTCCTGCAGACTTCGTGAAGAGAGGGAGACATGGGGTTCGCTTCTCCGACCAGAGACACAGTCGACGCTATCGATCTCCGGGGCAAAGTCGGAGGTGCGGCTTTTCGAGAAGTCGCTGTTAAGGCCAGAAGAGTCGGAGTTTGCAAACTCGCTTGCGAAATCGCAGGATCTACTGGGATCAGCGAAGCGGCTTGTCAAGCAGCAGTGTGGCGAGATCGAGTTCCAGGTCGATCAGCTAATCGATGGGATCCACAAACTCAATCAGTATGGCGAGGCGGCGGATCGGTTGGGTGGGCGAATCTTGGAAGACACTGAGTCAACGTTAGCGGTCAGGGAAGCAATGCTGCGGCAAGCTTCCGGCACAGAGGCACTTCCAATACAGGAAGTCCTTAGATCTCTCTCCCGGATGGATCGGTAAATGGTGATGCAAGTACGGTACAGTAAATGGGATGGCAAGGGTTGGAAGGGAGAGATAGAGTAGGCTGAGGTTTAATTGACTTTTTTTTTTGCTTTTTCTTTTTTTCTTATTTTTTTTCTTTTCTTTTTCACCCTTCTAAAAGTGGAGTGAAATACCGTATCATATCATACATGGCTGTTATGTGGAGAAAGAGAGGGGGGGTGAAGTGTTGCGTCTGCGTGATTGGGAGAGAGAGAGAGAGAGGGTGGAGGGAGTAAGGAAAGGTTGTGCAAAAAGCTGTCATGGTGGTAAATGCATGCGTTTTGGGCAAGGTAAGGTAAGGTGGACAAGGCAGATGCACTGTACAGAGTTATGGACGGCACCAAAGGAATGGCCGTGCGATAGCGTGTTGTTAGAAAGAAGGAAGCGGTGTTGTCGAGGGTTATTTTGACCTGTTTGTCTATTTGTTATGCTGATCCGGCGTTCTGGTCGTGTTTTTGTCTGGGGGGTTTTTCTTTTTCTTTCTATCGTTAGCATAGCAGCCTGTTTTTTTCTTTCTTTTTCTCAGTCCATTTTTTCTCATCTCTTCATCTTTTTGTTACTCTTTCCGCCTGTTCAACAACTCTACGATTTCATCCCTACAAGCATGATATCAAACATTCCCCCTTCTTCCCCCCTCCATCACGCACGTACAGTTACACCCCGGAACTGAGCTACCCTGAACTCTATCCAATTCAAATTATATGCAATAAATAGCTCTCCCATCATCACCAGAGCCATCGTCATAAGGATGGCAGAGGAGAGTAGAGATCGTCCGATCCGGGGGGGAGAGGTTCGGGTTCACACTTGCTGCCATGCCTTGCCACAGCCTGACCTGTGCGCCTGCCTGGCTGCCTGGCCGCCTGCCAACCCAACCCAACCCAACCCAACCAAACATGCTCGAGTAGCACGGACACAAGTGCTCGAGTAGTAAAGCTCTCAAGTGCATATGATAATTGATTAGTCTACTATCCCCTTTTGGTCTTGTGCAACAGTACTTGGTGGCCTGATTCTGATTCTGGAGCGCCCTTCGCGCCATGATACAGTAGTACTGAGCACTTGCCGTACCTTGTTGTTCTGTGCTCCCCTCGGAAATCTCGAAAATCTAGACCGCTTTCTTGGTAACGGTTTTGTGCTCTCTCATACGAGTTATGGTACAAGTGCCACAGTAAGCTTAACTTGAAGGGTTTTATTTTATTTTTTTATTGAAAGTGTTGGTGATGGATCGAGCATCTCCTAAATTTACCTGCCTATCGTGGAGGGAAAGAAAAGAAAAGAAAAGAAAAGAAAAGAAAAGAAAAGAGGATCATCACATGGATCCCTCCCCCCTTCGAGGGATGGGAAATATGGTTACTTGTATAGATATGCCTGGGTTGGCTTGGTGATGGCGGGCGTAATGGTACCGGTACTCGAGCACGGGAGATGCGCTCGTGGTGGTAAGTGGATAGTAGGGTAGTGTACTACTATTGTACTCATACGTGGTGGGTAACTTAGGTGCGTCGGCGGCGAAAAAGGGCACACTCCGATACGATACGTTTCCCTCTCCCTCTCCCCCTCCCCCTCTCCCTCTTTGGATATTTTTTTTTCCGCACTTTGCGGGGATTGATGTATGGATAAACCTTATATTCTTCCATTACGGCAGAGGCGCGCTAAACTCGCTATGCAGTCGAGAGAATTTGGGTTGCTGATGCATGCATATGCAGCCAAGAACATGTGAGTGACCAGCTATGCATATAAATATCTTCGCATAATATTATGATTGTGATAGAAGAGGTATTATAGAAACAATGTTTCTATTCAAAACTGTCAATGAAATCTACAATGACATGCTTATCCTTATCCTTATTGATAGTATTAACTTATTAGTATCTTCAAGATTACCACTCTCATCACCTTGTCTCCGGTTATCAATTTCCATCCTGTCTAATATAAATGAATTTCTTGATCTTTATATTGTAGTCTAGTGAACTATTGAGTAGGAATAGCTGGTTCAATATTTTAATATAAGTCCTTAATAGTTTTCTTTCTAAACTTACTACCTGAAAATTCTTTCCTTATCTTGGCAACATATCATGTTATAGTCACTTGACAAGTTTCAATAAACTACTTTTCAAGCCTATTAGCCTCTTGTTAAATGATTTCTTGCTCCATGGTGTCATGCAAAATATCTTTAAATTGATATTTCATTATGGCATCTAAAGGCTAAGCCAAATATGTACAGTCTACAGGTATTATAGCTGGTATAATATCATTTGATATTACGATTTGAACAATAGCTGGAGGTTTATGAAACTTTACAATATTAATTGCAAAAAGCGCTAATTCTTCTGGAAGAGCTAGTACAAGGAACTTATCAATATATAGCTCCTAGTCAGAAGTATTTATGATAACTTAGTAAGCACCTCGCCAAATGCTAGATCACTGAGTTGATCGTGACTGTAGTACTCGCTACATAACAGCATCCACACTGTCTTTATTTTTACAATCTGCCTGCTTTAAATTTCCAATGGTTAACTGATCAGGATATTCCAATACTGCCTCAAAAAAAAAAAGCGCACCCCCAAGACGTCTTGAAGAGAAATGACCAATGTTGAAAAAAGCATTATAATTGCCTTTCTCTACTGCCTCCAGAATATTGCCCTTGTTGCTGAAACTATTAGATGGCTATAGACAACTATTAAAAGCTTTCTTGCTCATGCATGTGAGCGTCAATTCCTGGAAAATATTCCTCACCCTGGTCGCCCTCCGGTTCTCAGCTAGCAACAGCATCGTGCAATCATCTGGGCAGCCAAATCCAAATGGAAATTGACCAGATGTAACTTCCAGGATAAATATGCACCAGGTATTTCACTTTCTACAGGTAACAAAAAATACTTGCCATTCTTATGCTACTTTGAATAATAGAACATGATTCTCTAACAAATTTATAGTAGATAGAGTACTCAGAAAAGCCAATGTCAAGAAATAGCTAGCCAAATCAAGGCCCAGACTCAAACTTGACCACATTGCTAAGAGGTTGAAGTAGGCTACAGCTCATAAGGATTGCACAGTTGAGGATTTTGAGAAGGTCATCTGGAGTAATGAGTGCAGTATGAGGAAATTCAAAGATGCAAGACAGTACTGGGTTTTCAGAGAACCTAGAGAGAAGTAGCTGGGTGATTGTATTCAGCCAAAGGAGAAGGATAAGGGAATTTCGGTTATGGTATGGAGCTGCTTTTGGGGTAAGAGAAAAGACCCTCTAGTTCCTATCACTCAAAATATTAACAAGACCAGGTATATTAGGCATTTGAGAAGATATCTTTTTCCTGTTATTGATCAGATGAATTCTTTTGGTATGGAAAATATCCTGTTTCAGCAAGACAATGCTCCTATTTACAAGGCTTATAATATCATGAATTGATTGGAGAGAAATTCTATTGAAGTGGTAGAATACTCCCCATACTCTCCAGATTTAAATTGTATTGAGCATGCATGGGTTGAGCTCAAAAAGTGATTACACCAGCAGTATCTAAGGATTGCAGATAATCCATGAGGGAAAGAAGCTGTTAAGAAGAGAATTGCACAAGTATTCCCCCTGGTTTGAAAGACAATTCCTGAGGAGTTTTTTGAAAAGTTGCAGAAATCATTGCCTGATAGAGTATCTGCAGTTTTGGAGGTAAAGGGAGGCTATACAAGGTATTAGCCAGTATTCTTAACTTTAATTTATATTTTTATTATTTAATTTGTCTACAGGGTTGATCATTGAGGAATGATCGTGGACAATTGATCGTTGTTGCACATGGGTACAAAGGAACGCATGGAAAGTTCATTGTTACTGGCCACTCCACTACTCTACCCCTAGCCTATGGCACAATACCTAATTAAACATGTCTCAGATCATGAACACTTCTGACTAGGGGCTGTATATGTTAGGCATATGGAAATCCGAGACATGTGCACAGAACCACGGTAGGGTAACTGCGCACAGACCCTCAATTTACCGGAGCGCCAACACCCCCCTCCGGCCCCCTTATGGGGCCCGCACGTTCATAGCTCAATGGAAGTATCACGTGACATCTATCAAGAGGTCACGTGTTCAATCCACATCGTCGTCAAAGTTATTTTGGTATGAGATATTATCTACCAAGCGGACATACATGTTCGGAGCTCCCTGCACGACGGCACAAGACCTCCGACCGAGGGATTTTCTACCAATAGCACAGAAGGGACTCTGGCTAGAACGTAGGAAGTCATCTGACAGAAATTGGTCGGTTGGTTGTTGAGTAATTAAGAACTGAAGACGGAGCCCCAGTACCCATACGGAAGTTGCAGTTGATGATACAACTGACAGACCGATGACACCCTACCTACTGAGATCAGCTGTATGTTGGTTGG
>JACCEG010000159.1:205708-217417 GCA_014065205.1 Tuber brumale
AACAGTGTTCGCACTTAAGTTGAACTCGTGAAGAAAGCGAGCGGTACATAGTTAGTAGGAGGATTAGAAGTACCGACTAGCTACTATAAGTAAGATCGACTCAGTCCGAGTTGGTGAGAGATCATCAAGCAACGGAGAAGAGATCTTATCAATATAATATTGTTTTACGCTTTAAATCTTTACTTTACTTATTTCATCGAGACGAGCCTTCCTCGACAGATTCTCCAATCAAAGATTTCGGGCCTACGTCCCTCAGTTATATACTAGAGTTTGGCGTCCGCCTAACAGTATATCATATATAGTAGCCCTAGTAAAGATATAGCTTCATATGACTCATGGTTATGACTTATAGGTATGGTATATTTTGCACCATATACCAGTAACAATATTTGGTTAACATTTTGTATATTCTGTACATTTTGTACATCCTGTTATTCCTGTTTGCATCATGATAGATGTTTAATATATAAAATCATACTAGAGGAAAAAGGCAGTATTAGATTAGATTTATACTATATTATATAAGAAGATTACCAAATTTGAGGCACGTAACTTAACAGATACTTTCTGAATTACAGATGGAAATATTGATTGCTAAAAATAATCACTTTACTTCAAATCCTTGTATGTATTCAAAATAGTAGTATGTAGTTGATACCAGTAAGTACAGCTCTTGGCTAAAAGTAATCATCACTTTTGAAATCTGAGCCTCCTTGACAACGGCAACTCCAACCGTGGTGCTCTCACTTACAACTCCAAAAAATTGTGATTACAAAAAGAAAACGATTTGAAAAGAATGGAGATTCTACACACATTATACAGCCATTAGTACAAAAGAGGTAGAGTTAAAGTTCACTGAGCTTTTATATTGGAACTATATACCTTATAAAATGCTAGTTTCAGCCTAGTGATGATATCAAGACAGTTGGATAGTTTATACTTCCAAAAGAACAGGCCATAGCCAAGAGCTAAGTGATGGAAGTACCTGGTATTTAGTTGTTGTCTTGTGTTAATGTTAAGAAATGCCACTGTGGAAATTAAATTGAGATCTTGCCATACATGTTTTCACAGAACTAATAAGAGAAGATCAATGGATTATTGAATTCACAAGCATATTAAAGTAGCGGGACTGAGCTAATATCTGTTCTAGCTAGGAGTGGGTATGAATAGTGCTACCAGTATAAGTGTTGGATTATTATATTGTGGAGGAAAGTAGTTAGAGCAATGAGTGTAGTATGGAGAAATTTGCAAATCTAGCTGTTCAATAGGTCTTAGAAATTCAGAGGATAAATAACTTCTAAAATGTGTGCAGGTAATTAGAAAGTCAGAAGGAGTTAAGCAGATAGTATAGGTCTATTTCACTAGTAGATTGAAGAGTGCATATAATAGTTTGAGTGTTGAGGAGGGAGGGAGAGTTAGAATCTATTAGGACAGTAGACTAAGTGTTTTCCTTAGTTGATTTTTGAGAGGAATTGGGGGAAAAGAATATCAGTCTACTCTTCATGTAGGAAAATGTCAGAGTATATACTGCAAGGTGAAATAGGGAATTATTGGAGGAGAATAGTATGGAATTTCTAGAGGACTAGCTTCCAAATTCACAAGATCTCAATTCCATTGAGCATGTTTGGGTACATCTCAAGAAGCTTTACCATGAACATTATGCTCACTTGGCTGAAGATACTAGATCAGTGGAGAAGGTAAAGCTACCCATAGAGGAAGCCCTTGTCCATTGTTAGGAGCTGATACTAGATTCTTTATTTGAAAGACTGATAAAGACTAACTCTAGGAGAATTAAAGCAATTATTAAGGCAAAAGGATAGTATATCAAATATTAAATAGATATTTTGTATTTATCTCTTTTAGTCTATCTATTCTATAAAAGATTCTGGCATTCTAAGCATATTTGATGTTACATGAGGGATTGGCATTGATTAGTGGTGGGCGGGCGAGTGCGGTTGTCACACATGGCAATGATCACTTTTGTCACCATACTGTATAACTTGTTTTTAACTTTCCAATTGAAATATTTACAGGAATTGTAATCAGAATAGACAGGATGTCTTAGATGCTTAAAATATGAACTGAGTGTTTGTTTTTACTAATGTAGCTTATATATAAGTCATGGAATTTTAGATAACGTATACTTGGGAGTTGTTTATACTTGATTGAGTGTTTGATTTTGTGACCTATAATTATAAGTTACATAATATAATTTTTACATATGACTCATATTATAAGTTGTAGGTCTCATACTTGTGATATGATTTGGACATAGAACTTGTTCACCAAGTTGTGATTGATTTACCGTATATTATATAGCAACTTATAGAAGTTAGCTGATAGATTTTATATAATTGTTAGGCATATGGAAATCTGAGACAATAAGTGCACAGACCACACAGGAGGGTAACTATGCACAAACCCTCGATTTACCGAAGCCAACACCTGCTTCCAGCCCCCTTATGAAGACAGTATGTCATTAGCGAGATTTTGAGAGTTGTATCCTATAACTTAAATGTCACATCAATGAAGCCTACTTCATAATACCATATATATTGCTGCAGTCTGTCCGACTGCATCCTGTTTACAGGATATATGAGAGGGGTCCTTTGTTGACATCTGGGAAGTGGAATAGAAGAAATCTGGTGGAGGCGTATTGAGTTAGTAGGTATTAGGTATATGGAAATCTGAGACATGTACACAGACCCACGGTAGGGTAACTGCGCACAGACCCTCGATTTACCGGAGTGCCAACACCCGCCTCCAGCCTCCTTAAGGGGCCTGCACGTCATTAGCGAGATTTCGAGAGTTGCGTACCATGACTAAAATGTCACATCAATGAAGTCCACTTCATAACACCATATATGTCGCCGCTATCCATCCGACCGCATGCTGTTTGCAGGATATATGAGAAGGGACCTTTGGTGGCATCTGGGAAGTTGTTAGGCGGACGCCAAACTCTAGTATATAACTGAGGGACGTAGGCCCGAAATCTTTGATTGGAGAATCTGTCGAGGAAGGCTCGTCTCGATAAAATAGGTAAGGTAAAGATTTAAAGTATAAACAATATTATATTGATAAGATCTCTTCTCCGTTGCTTGATGATGTCTGTAAAGCTCGGGAGGCACTTCGATATTTATATCCCGCGTCTGAGTTGTTCGCGGACTACTTCTAACTACTATGCCTCCGAGGTATCACTCTGGTTTTAATACGCAAACGTCCAGAATCTTATAAGTGCGAACACCGTTTGACCCTGAAACTTATCACACCCTTTTCGCGGACTCGGAATAGTATTCCTCCGTTGAGATGACTGCGCTATTTGTTATGCCAAACAGCCGCCTCCAACTTAGATGTCCGCATAGACTTTTATATGACTTTANGACTCGGAATAGTATTCCTCCGTTGAGATGACTGCGCTATTTGTTATGCCAAACAGCCGCCTCCAACTTAGATGTCCGCATAGACTTTTATATGACTTTTAGTCTTGTTGACTATCGTCCAGTCGTCTCTTCGGTCATGAAGTGATCAGGTTCATACCGGACTACCTAGTGCCAATCGCAAGTCCGAGCCCGACGTGTCAGCGTCTTAAGAGTCTCCGACTTATCTAGGTCTTCCTTTCTGAGCGTGCTTCCCCTTGGTCCGCCGGCCTCCGTAGAGGGGTCCTATTATTAGGGCCAACCAACCTACAGCTGATCTCAGAAGGGTATGGGTGGATTCGGTATACCCCTAATAGCTTTCACTAGTGGGATATCCTTCTAGAGTATTTCTTCCGAAAACGTCCCGTCACCTTCGGCCCATAGTTTAGGAAGCCTAACTTTGAAGCCTACTATCTCAATGCGCCTGCGACGGATTTCCTCCGTTCTGCTTCCCAGATGTCGCCAAAGGTCCCCTCTCATATATCCTGCGAACAGCATGCAGTCGGACTGACGGTGGCGACGTATATGGTGTTATGAAATGGGCTTCATTGAGGTGACATTTTAGTTATGGGACACAACTCTCGAAATCTCGCTAATGACGTGCGGGCCCCATAAGGGGGCCGGAGGTGGGTGTTGGCACCCGGTAAATTGAGGGTCTGTGCGCAGTTACCCTACCGTGGGTCTGTGTGCATGTCTCGGATTTCCATATGCCTAACATGAGCTACCTCCTTCCAGGCTTCGCCTCGAATGCCTTTATAACCATTTTATAATTTTCTTCTAGATACATTTTAAGACTCAGTGTGGTTAGGGTAAAAAACCTTCCGCGTTTACTTGGCCACGGTAGGAAAACCTTTTCCTCACTATCTTACTTCTGCCCTGCCTGGCATGTCCGGATTTCCATTATGAAAACTTTCCACAACTTCCTCCGCATTTTCCATACCGGTGGCAGGCTCCCATGTGTTCTCATCTTCCGAATACCCTTGCCACTTAACGAAGTACCACAGTTCCCGCTTCTCTTGATAGTGGCCGCGTACTCGTTTCCTGTAAGAACGAATCTCACTTCTTATGATTTTCTCAACCTCCTATTGCAGATCGCGGTCAATATCTTCTGGCTCTCTTGGGGGTTGTTGGCGATTGTCATGAACAGACTCGCGGTAGGGTTCCAGTAGGGCGACATGGAATACGGGATGAATGTTCCATTGATAGGATATGTTGAGCTTGAATGCTCTGGATCTGCGTCTTTCCATGATTTGGAAGGGGCCGTATAGCTTTGGACTTAGCTTTTTAGATTTCCGTCGGGTACGGATGTTCTTAGCATTCAACATTACTTTGTCCCCGATCTTGAAGTCTGGCTGTTGTCTAGCTTTGCAGTCATAATATTTCGACATCCCCTCGCGTGTCTTTTCTAGTGTCCCTCTTGCTTGTTCATGTATCGTCTTAATCCAGTTTGCGTAAACTGTCGCTCCTGGATTTTGAGCTTCGCGTTCCTTCATCCACTCTGTTTGTGGATGGAATCCGTAGTTTGCATAGAATGGTGGCATCCCATGAGCGTGGGTTGCGGAGTTGTTATAGGCATGTTCAGCTAGCGGCAGTAGCTGATACCCGTCGTCCTGATCGTAGTTGACAAAACTTCGAAGGTATCCTTCCAGCACTTGGTTGGTACGTTCGGTTTGTCAGTCAGTCTGGGGGTGGTATGCCGTTGACATTCTTTGCTTAATTTCCAGCGCCTTGCAAAGGGATTCCCAGAATTCTCCTGTAAACTTTGAGTCCATGTCCGAGACGATTTCAGTTGGTAGGCCGTGCAGCCTCCATACTTCTTTCAGGAAGGCGTTTGCGACATCCTTGGCCGTGGCCGAGGTCTGAAGTCCAATGAAATATGCCATCTTTGTAAATCGAGCGACTACTACCATTATCTGAGTGCATCCTTGCGACTCTGGTAGTTGGGTAATGAAGTCCACTGAGATGGATGCCCATGCCGCGTAGGGTATTTGCAATTGTTGCAGTAATCCGTACTTAGCGTGTCTAGGCGATTTGTTATGTTGGCATTCATCGCAGGATCGTACGTAGTCGTTGACCCATGTCGCTAGTCCTTTCCAGTAGACGTCTCTCATGATTATTTCCAAAGTTTTCTCTTGACCGAAATGTCCTGCAACTTTTGCATCGTGACATCCTTCTGCAATCTTGGTATATAGAGCCTGACTATTTGGTACAAATAATCGTTGCTTATAATATAGTAGATTGTCGGTTAAAGTCCAGTCTTTGGGAAAATCCTTTCCTTCGTCTCGTAACCTAATAGGTTCTTCCCTCCGTTGCCTCCATACTGCGTCTGTCCCGATAGCTGCCTGTATCTCGCTTAAGAATTCAGGATTGAACTGCTTCATACCTTTTTGCAGGATAATAGCATTTGATATTAGAACTTTTTCGGGTACTTCTGAAATATCGTACCAATGTTCGTTGTCTTTAGCCGATGCCTATAGGTAGCTGATACTAGGTTCCTGTTCTTTGACGATCAAGGATCTTGTCGCTATATCGGTGCTTCCGAATCCCGCGGTTCCTTGCTCCGTTTCTTCCAAGTTGTCAATTTCCATCATGTCCGAGGTGTTGACCTTTTCTACCACTAACTGGGCTATGCGATCACCCAGTTTTATTTGGCAGTCCATATCTTTATGGTTGAAAAGTACGACTTTGAGTTCGCCGGTATAATCAGCATCGATTACTCCTGCGCCGGTAGAGATTCCGCTTTGGACCGCTAATCCACTTCTCGGGGCAATTCTTCCATAAGTCCCTTCGGGTAGCCCCACAGCTATACCCGCCCTTATTAACGCTTGTCCATATTTTGGGACAATGTCATCTTCTATGGCATATAGGTCATGTCCTGCCGCCATTCGTGAGCCTTTTGTTGGCAAGTATGCCTTTTTGCTCAATCTCTTGACCCTAATCACGGGTTCCTTTCCACCTCTTCGAGGTTCCAAATCCAAATCCCTCTCTCCATCCCAGTCTTCTCCTTCATCGCCTACCCTCGCTACTAACAATACCAAGAAATCTTTTCTTTTAAAATTTTTTGTTCGCGATGCGTAGCTCCCTCCTCAGGACGGTACTACGGCCGTCTGCTTAATGCATCAGGCTTTCCGCCCTTTGTGCCTGGTCGGTATACAATCCGAAAATTGTATTCTACCAACTTCTGAGCCCATCGAATTTGACGGCCACTCCAGACTTTTGAGGTGAGGAAGGATTGTAGGTTTTGATGGTCGGTAAAGACTGTGATCGGTTTTTCCGTTCCAATCAAGTAGTGTCTCCATTCCTTAAAGGCTGCGAGGATTTCGAGAAGTTCTTTATCATGAATCTGATAATTGCACTCCGCCGAGTTTAATTTTCTTGAATGGAAGGCTACTGGATGTAATCTTTTCTCAAAGTATTAAGAAAGGACGCAGCCGAGTGCAAAATCGCTGGCATCTGTTTCTACCACTGTTTCTCTTTCTGGGAAAAAGTGGTGGAGTATGGGGGCTGTGGTGAATCGGTGCTTTAATTCTTCGAAAGCAGTGTCCTGTTCAACTCCCCATTTAAAATTCTTAGGATTTCCTTGTAACGTTTCGGTTATTAGCTTGCAAATAGCCGAGAGGTTTTTGATAAATCGTCGGTAGAAGTTAGCAAACCCCATAAAGACTTGTACTTCTCTAACCGACTTAGGCGCCTTCCAAACCATTATGGATTCCACCTTTCGGGTGCTCATAGACACCCCATCGACTGCCACCATATAGCCCTAGAATTCTACCTCCGTGGCATGGAAGGTCGATTTCTTTAGCGATACCGCTAACTGAAAGTCTGATAGACTTTGTAGGACTTTCTTAACAGCTTCGATGTGCTCCTTTTCATCCTTTGAGTAGATGAGAATATCATCAAGGTAGCACACAACTCCGACGTCCAAGTATTCGTGTAAAACTTGGTTCATCATATCTTGGAAGGTTGCCGGAGCGTTGACCAGTCCAAAAGGCATAACCTTATATTCGTAGTGCCCGTATCTTGTACGGAACGCTGTCTTCCATTCATCTCCTTCTTTTATCCTAATCAGGTGGCAGCCGCCCTTAATGTCCAACTTTGTGAAGATCTTGGCACCGGCTACCCTATCTCTCAGTTCGGACATTAGTGGAAGGGGATGTTTGTTGAGGATAGTAATCTTGTTTAGATTTCGATAATCCACAACTAGACGTAGTCTACCATCTGGTTTAGGTACGAATAATATAGGTGCGCCTGTTGGCGACTGACTCCGTGTGAATTTCCCTTGCTTGATCATCCTCTCCAAGTATTCTCGTAAAGCCTTCAGCTGTTTTTCGGACAGCGGATATATCGGCCCCCATGGGGGAGTTGAACCTGGAATCAGTTTGATTTCGTGATCGAATGTTCGTCTTGGAGCTAATTTTTCTGCCGTCTGGGCTTCAAACAAATGTTTGTAATTCCAGTATTCTTTTGGTAATGTTTCGAGTTCCACCGTATTTTCGATGGCTCCGATCCTTCCGATGCGGGAGGCATTAGGATCCCAAGCGATAGATTCGTCATATTCAAACATATCCCCTATTCCTTCATCTTCTTCCACACAGTTTTCACAACCTTTTGTGGAGAATGTCCAATTTTCTGCATCTTCTATGTGAGACACTGGGTGTTCACGATGCCACCAACCAAAAGGAATTATCATTCCATAGTGACCTGCCTTAGCTACTTCACATGACACTTCAGAGATGTGTCGGTTCTTTCCTATTTCCAATTTTATTGCGAGAGTGTAACATTTCCCTCCAGAAGCGGCTGACAATCCGTCAAAGCCTAAGATATCAACTGCATTCTCGCGTTCTATTGAGGGAACGCCAAGGTCTTCAACTAGGTCCTTATTTATAAGGAACACATTGGATCCCGAGTCTAATAAGACTTTGATTTTGTATCGCTTATCATGTAGATGGAGGTAAGCGATCCCCTCCAAACAGTTGTATCGTTTTGGTTTTGCAGCGTCTAGTTCGACGCGCTTGGCGCGAATGAGAATTTCTTGGTTCTTTCGTTTAGGCATCGTTGCTGTCGGGTGTAGGTAACAGGATGTTTGTTACTATGCCCGCGTAGTTTCGACCATTAAGGTCTCCTCAGACAAACTAGTAACTCTTTTAGCTCTAACAATCTGGGTCTACATACTTAAGCGGCGTTTCACCGATACGCAATTTGCGCACGACCAGTTTTCAGGCTGGATGCCTTCTCCCGACACACCAGACCTAGGCTCATAGCAGATTTTCGGGCGGTTATTAGCCATTTTACTCCCCTGGTGTGGGGTTCCCGCTTTCACCGAGTTCTTTCCCTTAGGATTTCGGTTTTCCGTCCAGCTCCCTCAGAGGGGCCTTGTGCACCAAAGCGGTACATCCCTATCCCACACTCTGGCCCGAAGGCAAGATAGTACATACGTATAATACGACTCAGACTCGTGTGGTAGATGGAACGGCCCGCGTCGGTTGTCCTCCTGTCCAGTATTGTTATCAGGTAGATCTTGCATTGCTATGTCCCAACTTCTTCGGTATAGTAACTTGCTTGCACACGGGTAGCTGGCAACCACCAGGTGACTCCAGGAACTTGGTACTGTTGGCTCCCGGGCCATGTGGGTATGTTAACTATCCTCGCTTTTGTTCAAGACTCTCCATATATTGATTCTTGTGTTCGAGCTCATAAGTCCCTCGTGGGGTCCCTTCGCTTAGAGCCTACTTGGGTTGATCAGGAAAGGAGAGACTTGCTTCGTGCCGCTTTGATCATTTTGTGTTTCGACTCCGGTATTTGCACACGGACTACCCGATCCCCGTCGTGGTCGGTACCCAATACACGCCAGCCAAAGGGGGTTCCCGTTTCGATTCCAGTTCCCTTGGGACACTGAATACCCAATCGCCGTCGCCGTTGGTGCCACCGAACTGACCTCGGTCAGTTCTTCGTCGGCTGCTAGTTCGCAGATTTTATTCACTCGGGCTGGGTGCTGGACCGTTGCGACGTTGCGAGCTAATTTAGGCTTTACAATAGCCAATCTTGCTCCCCTAATTCCCATTTTTATTGGTCCTGAGCTGACCGTTGCCGCCGATATATGGGCATCTCCCCAACACGTTTGACAGGTGTGGTTTTTCTTTCCACAACGTGTGCAATCTCCTTCTTTCCTTCGAGTGTCTATCACACTCTGCGGGATACCGGTGGGGGCCTGGGCGAAGTTTGTGAGCGTGGTCTTTGTCGCACCTCCCAACCTTTTCCTGGGCTTCTCCGGTTCATCGTCCCGTTTCCGTTTGCGCGGTGGGGCTCCACCTCCCTTGACATAAGGTTTAGTATCCCTTTGTTGTTTTGGTTTAGAGTCCCCTCGGTCTTCTCTTTTGACCTCTGGGACTATTTTGGGCTTCGACTGTTGGTCTCGCCCAATCCTTTTACTGGCTAGCAGTGCTTCTTCAGACCGTCCGCATAGCCTTAGTGCCTCCTCCCATTCATGATCCGTTGTATATTGCAGGGCCGATGACCTGCGGACAATCTGCTCCGGATGTTTGTCCTCGACTACTTCTCTCCAGGATTCCCCGGTCATGCGTGCGCGAATGTTATGGTTGTGCATGAGGGTCAGATAGCGTTCAATACTGCCATTGTACGTGACTAGTTTCATTGCGCGAAGGGCTAGTCTTTCGGCTTCCCCCGGGGCGAATCGCTTGATCATATCATGTTCAAAGCGAGTCCATGTCGCCAGCTCTGGTTGCTGGGTTTCCTCGTGAATTCCATCCATGGCCTTTCGATATCATACTGTATAAGGAAGGACCATTTCTCCTCTCGTACGACTGAGCGCGTATATGATCCGTTCTCTCGCATCATCCCAGATTCGCGGGTTTCTCTCAAAGTAGTCTGTGCATTGTAAGATCCACACGTATATATCTTGTCCGGGCTTGTCTTCAAAGAATGGGGGTGGCTCTGATGGTCACTTAATATTTAGCGCCATCGCGTTGGCGAGTGTTTCTGCCATACCAGACTGTTCTGGTGTTTGTCCTTGCCTGCCTCGGCTAGGACCTCCTCTCCGTCTTCCTCTCTCGTCGTCATCATCGTCATCGTCACTAGGATCCCCTGGGTTACCTCCATGGGCACCTGAGGTGGATGCATCAACGGCTTCTCTGCCTTTTCCCTTTTTCCTACGTGTAGGTGGAGTATAGTACTCCTCGTTGTCCGTCTCTTGGACTGCGGGTAAAGATGCGGGTCCTGCAGCTTCGGGACTTGGTACTGTGGCTATTATTTTATTTATTGCCGCTGTCAATCCTTTAAGGGTTTGGCTTGTCTCGATATTCTGCAGTTGTTGCTGGTCGAAAGACCTGCGAACTTCCCCTTGGCGCGCGTTCTGATCCGTGCGCATTTGCCCTAAAGTGTGATTGACTTCTCTTTCGCGAGTGACACTTTGGGCCTGGAATTCGCTGAATTCTGATCTTAGACTGAGGACCATTTGTTCCAAAGTCTGGTCTCAGGCCAATGCCGCTTGGCTTTCTTGGCCGAGGGTTCCATGTAACCTCGTGGTTACCTCTTCATGTTCCTGTTGACGCCGTTCCTGAGCGTCAATCTTCTTTGCGACTTCTCGCAACATCTCTTCCTGTATCCCCTTGACTTCGCTTTCCACGCCTGCTAGCTGCATCAACAAGATTGCAATATCGTTATCGTGGACATCTTGCCCATCAGCGATTTGCTGTTGAACCTTAATTAATTTTAAGGTATTATTTTTGGTGGCTCCCTTCAAATGTTTGAAGGCGATATTGGCTTGGTCGAGCGAGGTATCTATGTCTTGTCTTAGCTGACCCAACGTTATCCCAAGACGCGTAGCCAATCTGGCCAAGTTTGCAGCGTGTTCTCCTGGTCGCGGTGTGGAGGCCCTTGATATCCTATGAGCGCTTGCGACACTAGAGGATCGGTGAGAGGGTATATGTCCTCTCCGGAAAGTAGGTTCTTGAGGTGTTGAAGGGAAAGGACTATGAATGGCGGAGTCATCCGCTTTATCCGTGGTATCAGGTCGGGTATCCATCGGTTCACCCACCGTTATTCTTTTTCTCGGGTCCTGAGGTATCTCCGCCATTGTGATACTTTTCAGATAGGCTAGTTGCTTTAGTAGCCCTGGATGAGTGATTACTGGTACTTCGTACCAAAGTTCTCGATATCCCTGAAAAGGTTTAAGGAATCGTATGTAAGGTATCCAACGTCTGAGATACTCTCGGGGTGTAGGTATAAAAGGGTTCCGTTGGTCCGACTCGGGACTTAAAACCTGAATCTCCTTTTT
>JACCEG010000159.1:223067-260474 GCA_014065205.1 Tuber brumale
TTATGAAGTGGGCTTCATTGAGGTGACATTTTAGTTATGGGACGCAACTCTCGAAATCTCGCTAATGACGTGCGGGCCCCATAAGGGGGCCGGCGGCGGGTGTTGGCACTCCGGTAAATTGAGGGTCTGTGCGCAGTTACCCTACCGTGGGTCTGTGCGCATGTCTCGGATTTCCATATGCCTAACAGAAGTGGAACAGAAGAAATCTGTTGGAGGTGCATTGAGATAGTTGGCTTCAAAGTTAGCCTTCCTAAACTATGGGCCGTAAGTGACCAGACGTGATCGGCGAAATACTTCAAGAGGATGTCCCAGTGGCAGAAGCTATTAAGGGCATACCAAATCCACCCATACCCTTCTGAGATCAGCTGTAGGTTGGTTGGTTCTAGTGATAGGATCCCTTTATGGAGGCCGGCGGACCAAGGGGAAGCATGCTCTGAAAGGAAGACCTAAATAAGTCCGAGACCTTTAAGACGTGGACACGTTAGGCTCAAACTTGTCATTACTACTAGGTGGCCCAGCGTGAACTTGATCACTTCATGATCGAAGACACTACTGGAACGATAGTCAACAAGACTAGAGTAATATAATAGTCTATGTGGACAAGTAAGATGGAGACCGTTGTTTGGTATAACAAATAGCGCAGTCATCTCAACGGCGGAATACTATTCCGTCACCATGGAAGGGTGTGATAGGTTTCAGGGTCAAACAGTGTTCACACTTATAAGATTCTGGACATTTGCATATTAAAACCAGAGTCGTATCTTGGTGGCATAGTAGTTAGAAGTAGTCTGCGAACACTCAGATGCGGGATATAAATATCGAAGTGTTTCCCAAGCTTTACAGACATCATCAAGCAACGGAGAAGAGATCTTATCGATATAATCTTGTTTCACGCTTTAAATCTTTACTTTACCTATTTTATCGAGACGAGCCTTCCTCGACAGATTCTCTGATTGAAGATTTTTCGGCCTATGTCCCTCAGTTATATACTTGAGTTTGGTATCCGCCTAACAGTATATTGATAGTTCTCCTGTTACCAAGGCTCACTATATGAACTACGAGTTCTACTAAGTCAGAAGATATCGTCGACTGGAGTACCCAGTACTCTGAAGACAAGAAGTCCCGCGCAGATATCCGGGGACCTGACATTCCCTTGGCTTGGGCCTAAAACCTATATATGTACTACAAGTACCTTTTGAACCTCGAGAAAAGAGAAATCCAGATCCTGAGTCCAGAATTGGATCGCCCAAACCTTTTTATATCTACACCTCTAGAGTATCTCCAACGTTGGATACCTTACATGCGATTCCTTAAACCATTCAAAGGATATCGCAAACTCTGGTACGAAGTACCAGTAATCACACATCCAGGACTATTAAAGCAATTAGACTATTTGGAAAGTATCACAATAGTGGATTTACCCCAAGACCTGAGGAAGAGGATAATGGTGGGAGAGGAAATGGACACCTGACCCGATACAATGGAAAAAACCGCTGATTTGGCTATATGGAGTCCCTCCCTGTCAACACCTCATGAACCCACATTCCGGAGAGGAAATATACCCTCTCAACGATCCTCTAGTGTTGTAAGTATATATTGGATATCACGATCCTCTAGGCCAAAACCTGGAGGAGACCATGCTGCAAATTTAGCAAAGTTGGCTACCCGTCTAGGGATAACATTAAGTCGAATAAGACAAGACATAGACACCTCGTTCGACCAAGCCAATATCGCCTTCAAACATTTGAAGGGAGCTATGCAATATAATACCTTAAAACTACTTAAGGTCCAACAGCAACTTGCCAATAGACCAGATGTCCACGATAACAATATTGCAATATTGTTGATGCAGCTGGCAGGCGTGGAAAGTGAAGTTAAAGGGATCCAAGAGGAGATGCTACGGAAAGTGGTAAAGAAAATAGACGCTCAGGATAGGCGTCAACAGGAACATGAAGAGGTAACCACAAGATTATATGGAACACTTGTGCAAGAAAGCTGGGTGGCATTAGCCCGAGACCAGATGTTGGAACAAATGGTCATCAACTTGGGAACAGAATTTTTGGAATTGTGTGCCTAATGCACCAAGTGTGAAAGAGAGGTCAACCGTACCTTAGCACAAGGGCACCTAGACACTACTACTTGCCAGGTGGAGATTTGCAGGTTCCTGGATCAGCAACAGCGGCAAAATGAGGAGACAAACAATACCCTCAAGGCCTTAACGGCAGCGGTAATGAAAATAATGGCTGCCACACCTAGCCCGGAAGCGGCACAGCCTGCACCCTTACCTGCCATTCAAGAGACCGATGACGAGGACTATTATGCTCCACCTACATGAAGAGAAAAGGGGAAATGTAAAGAAGCCACTGATGCATCCCCCTCAGGTGCTCAAGGACGTGACCTTGGAGATTCTAGTGATAAAGATAATAACAACGATGAGAGATGAAGAAGGAGAGGAAGTCCTAGCCAGGGCAGGTGAGGACAGACACCAGAACAGTCTGGAATGGCAGAGACACTTGCTAATGCGATGGCGCTAAATATTAAGCGACCATCAGAGCCTCCCCCATTCTTTGAGGATAAACCCATACAAGATATAGATGTGTGGATTCTACAATGCACCCACTATTTCGAACGAAACCTGCGGATCTGGGACGACACCCGGGAACGAGTTATATATGCGCTTAGTCATACGAGAGGAGACATAGTACTTGCTTATACCATTTGGTAACGGAAGGCTATGGACGGACTTCAAGGGGAAACCCAGCAGCCAGAACTGGCTACATAAACTCGCTTTGAACATGATATGATTCAACAATTCGCACCGGTGGAAGCTGAAAGACTAGCGCTTTGAGCCATGACACAAGTCAAGTACGAAGACAGTATTGAACATTAGATTACGGTCATGCATAACCATAATATTCGCGCACACATGACCAGAGAGTCCTGGAGGCAGGAAGTCGAAGAGAAACTGCCCAAAGAAATAGTCCATAGATTGTTAGGTTTGCGTTATACCATGGATCAAGAATGGGAAGAGGCACTCAGACTATGTGGATGGTCAGAAGAAGGTCTTCTCGCTAGAGAAAAAATTGCGAGAAACAAACTATCCAAGCCTAAGATAGTCCAAGAGGTCAAACGAGAAGACCGACAGGACTCTAAGCCAAAGTGACAAAGGGAAACTAAATCTTATGTCAAGGGAGGTGGAGCCCCACCACGAAAACGGAAATGGGACAACGAGCCAGAGAAGCCCAGGAAAAGGTTGGAAGGTGCGACTAAAACCATTCATACAAACTTTGACCAGGCCCATACCGGTATACCACAGAGTGTGATAGACACTCAGAGGCGAGACGGAGATTGTACACGTTGTGGAAAGAAAAACCACACCTATCAGAAGTGTTGAGAAGACACCCATATATCGGTGGCAACGGTCAGCTCAAGACCAATAAAAATGCGAATTCGACGAGCAAGATCGGCTATTGTAAAGCCCAAATTAGCTCACAGAGTTGCGACCATCCAGAACCCAACACGAGTTAATAAAATCTGGGAACTGGCGGATGACGAGGAACTGACCTAGGTCAGGTCATTGGCACCAACGTTGATGGCATTAGGGTATTCGGTGTCCAGATAGAGCTGGAATCGAAATGGGAACCCCCTTTGGCTGAGGTGTATTGAGTACCAACCACGACGGGGATCAGGTATTCTGTGTGCCACTACGTGAGTCGAAACTCAAAATGATCAATGCAGCACGAAGCGAGTCTCTCCTTTTAGGATCAAAGTAAGTAGGCTCTAAGTAAAGGAATCCTGCGAGGGACTTATGGGCTCGAACATAAGAATCAATATATGGAGAGTCTTGATCGAAAGAGAGGATAGTTAACATGCCCACATGGCCCGGAAGCCAACAGTACGAAGTTCCTCCAGTTACCAGGTGGTTACCTGCTACCCGTGTACAAGCATATTACAATACTGAAGAAGTTAGGATATAATAATGCAAAATCTACTTGGTAACAAAGACACGACAGGAGGACAACCGAGGCGGGCCATTCCACCTACCCCACGAGTCTGAGTCGTATTATACGTATGTACTATCTTGCCTTCTGGCCAGAGTGTGGGATAGGGATGTGCCGCTTTGGTGCGCAAGGCCCCTCTGAAGGAGCTGGACAGATAACCAAAACCTTAAGGGAAAGGATCGGTGAGAGTGGGAACCTCATACCAGGGGAGTAAAATGGCTAATAACCGCCCAAAATTCTGCTATGAGCCTAAGTCTGGTGTGTCAGGAGAAGGCATCCAGCCCGAAAACTGGTCGTGCACAATTGCATATCGGTGAAATGCCACTTAGTATGTAGACTCAGATTGTTAAGAGTTAAAGAGTTACTAGTTTGTCTGAGGTGACCTTAATGGTCGAAACTACGTGGGTGTAGTAACAAACATCTTATTACCTACACCCAACACCAACAATGCCTAAACGAAAGAACCAAGAAAGTCTTATCCATGCTAAGCGTGTAGAATTAGACGCTCCAAAACCAAAACTGTCTAGAGGTGATCGCTTACCTCCACATACACGATAAGCGGTACAAAGTCAAAGTCTTGTTAGACTTGGGATCCAATGTGTTCCTTAGTAACAAGGACCTAGTTGAAGACCTTCGCGTTCCTATTATTGAACGTAACAATGCAGTTGATATCTTAGGCTTCGATAGATCATGAGCCACCTCTGGCGGGAAATGTTACACTCTCTCTATAAGATTGGAAATAGGAAAAAATTGTCACATCTCTGAAGTGTCGTGTGAAGTGGCTAAAGCAGGTCACTATGGAATGATAATTCTTTTGGGTTGGTGGTATCGTGAATACCCAGTGTCTCACATAGAAGATGCAGAAAATTGGACCTTCACCGGAAAGTGTTGTAAAAACTGTGTGGAAGAAGTTGAAGGAATAGCGGATATGTTAGAATATGACGAATCTGTCGCTTGGGACCCTAATACGTGTTGCATCAGAAGAATCAGAGCCATTGAAGATATGGTAGAACTCGAATCATTACTGAAAGAATACATGCATTACAAGCATTTGTTCGAAGCTCAGACGGCAGAAAAACTAGTCCCAAGACGGACATTCGATCGTGAAACAAAGTTGATTCTAGGATCGACGCCCCCCTGGGGACCAATATATCCACTATCCGAAAAGCAGCTCAAGGCACTAAGAGAATACTTGGAAACAATGATTAAGCAGGAAAAGATTACACGAAGTCCATCTCCTGCAGGAGCACCTATATTATTCGTACCGAAACCCGATAGAAGACTACGCCTAGTTGTGGATTACCAAAATCTAAATAAGATAACTATCTTCAACAAACATCTCCTTCCACTAATGTCCGAACTCGGAGACAGAGTAGCTGGCGCAAAGATCTTTACCAAGTTAGACCTTAAAGACAGCTACCACCTGATTAGGATTAAGGAAGGCGATGAATGGAAAATGGCTTTCTGGTTGAGATCCGGGCATTACGAATATAAGGTTATGCCATTCAGATTGGTCAACGCTCCCGTAACTTTCCAAGATATGATGAACTAAGTACTTAAAGAATACTTGGATGTTGGAGTTGCTTATTATCTTGACGATATCCTCATCTATTCAAGGGATGAAAAAGAATACATCGATGCTGTGAAGAAAGTTTTACAAAGTTTGTCAGACTTTCAATTCGCGGTATTGCTAAAAAAAGTTGACCTTCCATGCCACTGAGGTAGAATTCCACTGCTATATGATAGCAGTCAATGGGGTGTCTATGAGCACCCGTAAGGTGGAATCCATAATGGTTTGGAAAGCACCTATGTCGGTCAGAGAAGTACAAGTTTTTATTGGATTTGCTAACTTCTACCAACGCTTTATAAAAAACCTCACTGCTATTTGCAAGCCCATAAACGAGAGATTACAAGAAAATCCAAAAAAGTTTCAAATAGGGAGTTGAGCAGGATACGGCATTTGAAGAATTAAAATACCGATTCACCACAACCCCCATCCTCCACCACTTCTTCCCAGAAAGGGAAACAGTGGTATAAACTGACACTAGTGGTTTTGCACTCAGTTGTGTTCTTTCTCAGTATTTTGAGAAAAGGTTACATCCAGTAGCTTCCCATTCCAGAAAACTAAACTCGGTAGAGTGCAATTATGAGATTCATGATAAAGTACTTCTCGCAATCCTCGAAGCATTCAAGGAATGGAGACACCACTTGATCAGGACGGAAAAGCTGCTTACAGTCTTTACCGACCATTAGAACCTACAATACTTTCTCACCTAAAAAGTCTGCAGTGGCCGTCAAATTCGGTGGACTCAGAAGTTGGTAGAATAGAATTTTCGCATTGTATACCGACCAGGCACGAAGGGCGAAAAGCCCGATGCGTTGAGCAGGTGGCCAGACTACCATCCTGAGGAGGGAGCTACGCATCGCAAACAAAAATCTTTGAAACCAAAAGATTTCTTGGTATCACTAGTAGCGAGGGTAGGCGATGAAGGAGAAGACTGAGATGGAAATAAGGATTTGGATTTGGAACCTCGAAGAGGTGGAAAGTAACTGTGATTAGGGTTAAGATATTGAGCAAAAAGGCATACTTGCCAACCAAGGGCTCAAGAATAGTGGCAGGACATGACCTATATGCTATTGAGGACAACATTATCCCGAAATAGGGACAAGCACTAATAAGGACATGTATAGCCATAGGGCTATCCGAAGGAACCTACGGAAGAGTTGCTCCAAGAAGCGGATTGGCAGTCCGAGATGGAATCTCCACCGGCGCCGGAGTAATCAATGCTGATTACACCAGTGAGCCAAAGGTCGTACTATTCAATCATAAAGACGAGGACTGCCAGATAAGAATAGGAGATCGCATAACTTAGCTGGTGATAGAAAAAGTCAACACCTTAGACATGATGGAAGTGGATGACTGGGAAGACACAGAACGAGGGACCGCGGGATTTGGAAGCACCGATATAGCGACAAGATTCCTGATTGTCAAAGAACAGGAACCTAGCATCAGTTACCTGCAGGTATCAGCCAAAGACAATGAACACTGGTATGATATTTCAGAAGTACCAGAGAAAGTTCTAATGTCAAATGTGATAATCCTGCAAAAAGGTANGAACACTGGTATGATATTTCAGAAGTACCAGAGAAAGTTCTAATGTCAAATGTGATAATCCTGCAAAAAGGTATGAAGCAGTTCAATCCTGAATTCTTGAGCGAGATACAGGCAGCTATCGGGACAGATGCAGTTTAGCAGCAACGGAGGGAAGAACTCATTAGGTTATGAGATGAAGGAAAGGATTTTCCTAAAGACTAGACCCTGACCGACGATCTACTATACTATAAGCAAAGACTATTGGTACCAGAGAGTCAGGCGCTATACACCGAGATTGCAGAAGGATGTCACGATGCAAAAATTGCAGGACATTTTGGACAAGAAAAGATGTTGGAGATAATCATGAGGGACTTCTACTGGAAAGGACTTGCGGATTGGATCAACGATTATGTACTATCCTGCTATGAATGCCAACATAATAAGTCACCTAGACATGCCAAGTACGGATTACGGCAACCATTGCAAGTACCCTACGCGGCATGGGCATCTATCTCGGTTGACTTTATCACCCAACTACCAGAGTCACAAGGGTGCACTCAGATAATGGTAGTAGTTGATCAGTTTATGAAAATGGCACATTTTATGGGACTTCAAACCTCGGCTACGGCTAAAGATGTCGCAAACGCATTCCTGAAAGAAGTATGGAGGCTGCATGGCCTACCAATCGAAATCCTCACAGACATAGACTCAAAGTTCACGGGAGAATTCTGGGAGTCCCTATGCAAAGTGCTGGAAATTAAGCGAAGATGTCAAGGGGATACTACCCTCAAACTGATGGACAGACACAACGTACTAACCAAGTGCTGGAAGGATACCTTCGAAGTTTTGTCAACTAGGATTAGGATGACTGGTATCAGCTATTACCCCTAGCTGAACACTCCTATAACAACTCCGTAACCAACGCTTACGGGATGTCACCCTTCTACGTGAACTATGGATTCCATCTACAGACAGAGTGGATGAAGGAGCAGGAAGATCAAAATCCAGGTACAATACTCTATGCAAACTGGATTAAAACGATGCAAGAATAAGCAAGAGGGTCACCAGAAAGTACAGGGGAAGGAATATGGAAATATTAGGACCGGAAAGCTCGACAATAGCTGGACTTCAACGTCGGGGACAAAGTAATGATAAACGCTAAGAACATTCGAACCCAATGTAAATCCAAGAAGCCAAGTCCAAAGCTATACGGCCCTTATCAAATCATAGAAAAGCACGGATCACGAGCTTTCAAGCTTAACATATTCGATCGATGGAACATTCATCCCGTGTTCCATGTTGTACTATTGGAACCCTACCACGAGTAAGTTCATGGCAATCATCAACAACCCCCTAGAGAACTGGAGGACATTGATGGTGATCTACAGTGGGAGGTTGAAAAAAGTAGTAAGAAGCGAGATTCGTTCTTACAGAAAATGAGTACGTAGCCGCTATCAAGAGAAGTGCGAACTGTGGTACGTTGTTAAATAGCAAGGGTGTTCAGAAGATGAGAATACATGGGAGCCTGCTATCGGTATGAAAAACCTTGAGGAAGTTGTGGAGAATTTTCATAATGAAAATTTGGACATACCAGGTAGGCCAGAAGTAAGATAGTGAGGAAAAGGTTTTCCTACCATGGCTAAGTAAACGTGGGAGGTTTTTTACCATGACCACACTGAGTCTTAAAATGTATTTAGAAGAAATGATAAAAGGGTTATAAAAAAGGCATTCGAGGCGAAGCCTGGTAGGAGGGAGCTCATGTTAGGCATATCAAAATCCGGGACATGTGCACAGACCCACAGTAGGATAACTGCGCACAGACCCTCGATTTACTAGACTGCCAACACCCCCCTCCGGCCCCCTTATGGGGCTCGCACGTGATTAGCGAGATTTCGGGAGTTGCGTACCATGACTAAAATGTCACATCAATGAAGCCCACTTCATAACACCATATACGTCGCCACCGTCCGTCCAACTACATGCTGTTCGCAGGATATATGTAAAGGGACCTTTGGCGACATCTGGGTAGTGGAACAGAAGAAATCCGTCTAAGGCGCATTGAGATAGTAGGCTTCAAAGTTAGGCTTCTTAAACTATGTGCCGAAAGTGATGGGATGTGATCGGCGAAATACTTCAAGAGCATGTTTCAGTGGCAGAAGCTATTAAGGGTTTACCAAATCCACCCATACCCTTCTGAGATCAGCTGTAGGTTAGTTGGTCCTAGTGATAGGATCCCTCTACAGAGGCCGGCAGACCAAGGGGAAGCACACTCAGAAAGTAAGACCTAGATAAGTCAAAGACCTTTAAGATGTGAACACGTTGGGCACAGACTTGCGATTGGCACTAGGTGGCCCAGAGTGAACTTGCTCACTTCATGACCGAGGACACTACTGGAATGATAGTCAACAAGACTCGAGTAATATAATAGTCTATGCGGACAACTAAGTTGGAGACCGTTGTTTTGTATAACAAATAGCGCCGTCATCTCAATGGAGGAATACTATTCCGTAACCGTAGAAGGGCGTGATAAGTTTCAGGGTCAAACAGTGTTTGCACTTATATGATTCTGGACGTTTGCGTATTAAAACCAGAGTGGTACTTCGGGGGCATAATAGTTAGAAGTAGTCTGCACACACTCAGACAGGGGATATAAATATCAAAGTGCCTCCCGAGCTTTAGAGACATCACCAAGCAACGGAGAGGAGATCTTATCAATATAATATTGTTTTAAACTTTGAATCTTTACTTTACCTATTTCATCAAGATGAGCCTTCGTTGACAGATTCTCCGATCGAAGATTTTTTAGCCTACGTCCCGCAGTTATATACTTGAGTTTGGCATCCGCCTAACAGTAGGCTTCAAGGTTAGGCTTTCTAAACTATTGGCCGACAGTGATGGGATATTTTCGGCAAAATACTCTAAGAGGATGTCCCAGTAGTGGAGGCTATTAAGGCCAGACTAAATCCACCTATATTCTTCTGAGATCAGCTGTAGATTGGTTGGTCATTGTAATAGAACTCCTCTACGGAGGCAGGTAGACCAAGGGGAAGCACGCTCAGCCATGGAGACTTAGATAAGTCGAAAACCTGTAAAGACAATGACATGTCGGGCTTGGACTTATGATTGGCACTAGCTGATCTGGTATAAAACTGATCACTTCATGACCGAAGAGACTACTGGAACGATAGTCAATAAGACTAAAGTAATATAATAGTCTATGTGGATAACTAAGTTGAAAGCTGCTGTTTGATATAACAAATAATGCAGTCATCTCTACGGGGGAATACTATTCCGTAACCGTGAAATGGTGGGAGAAGTTTCAAGGTCAAACAGTATTCGCACTTATAAGATTCTGGACGTTTGCGTATTAAAATTAGAGTTGTACCTTGGAGGCATAGTAATTAGAAGTAGTCCACGAATACTCAGACACAGGATATAAATATCGAAGTGCCTCTCAAGCTTTACAGACATTATCAAGCAACGGAGAAGAGATCTTATCAATATAAAATCATTTATACTAGAGTCTTTACTTTTATTTATTTTATCGAGATGACCCTTCCTTGACAGATTGTCTCAAAGAATATTTTGGCCTATGTCCCTTCGTTAAACCAGAGTTTAGTGTTCGCCTAACAGGATATTGATAATTTTCCTATTACTAAGGCTCACTATATGAACTATGAGTTCACTTCAAACTCCACTCTCAGCTCATACTTTGATTACATTTTCGAAATACCTTAAGGTCCAATCAATATTCCTACATTAGAAGAAATATTCAAGACGGAGCTGCTTGTAATGGAATTCATTGAAACTCCAGAACCCTTGTAGTTTACAAACCCTGTTGGGATCCCGATGAGGGATCACCTCAATCACATATATCGTACCTGGCTTGGCCCGAACTTTATGTGGAGTTTAATCAAGTCAGAAGACTTGGTCGAGTGCAGTACCCAGTACTCTATAAAACGATAAATCAATACCTTTGGTCAAAAACTGACCAGTCCTTTGGCATGGGCCTAAAAACCCATATATGTACTACAAGCATATTTTAAACCTTCAGACAAAGGAAACTCAGGTTCTAAACCCGGAATTGGATCATCCCCACCCTTACATACCATTTCTAAAAGAATACCTGTTACACCACCAATGATTCATCAAAAATTCCTCAAACCTTTTAGAGGAAAAAGAGAATATTGGTATGAGGTACCAGACTGAGAACCCAACAACACAATATTAGGATTAAAGCTATCCAGAAAACTCTTTAATAGGATAAAGGAAGTACCACAGTGCCCTACAAGGAGAATCACGGGGGGAGAACCCATAGATACCAGACCAAATGAATCTGCAATCGATGATTCAATACAGATAAGTAAACCTACATTAACACCAGTTGATCCACGATTCCGAAGAGGAACCGTATCCACTTCTTCATAATCTTCCAATGTGGCTAGCACTCACCAAATGTTACAGGCATCAATACCGCAGCTTGGAGAATATGCTGCAAACTTAGCTAAGTTGGCTAGTCATCTGAGAATAACCTTGGGTCAAATTAGACAGGATATCAATATATCTCTCAACCAGGCAAACATCACCTTCAAACATTTGGAGGGGGTCACCCAAGACAATACCTTAAAGTTGATTAAGGTACAAGAACAAATCGCTAATGGTTAAGAAATACATGACAATGATATCGCGATATTGCTAATACAGCTGGCAGGAGTAGAGCCGGAGGTGAAGGATATCTAACAGGGAAATGCTATAAGAAGTAGCGGAAAAAATTGACACCTAAGATTGGCGTTAACAGGAACACGAGGAAGTAACTACAAGGTTACATAGAACCCTGGAGTAATAAAGTGAGGAGGCTCTAGCTTGCAACCAAATGCAGGAACAAATAGTTACCAGCCTGCGAATGGAATTCCTAGAATTCTGTACTCAAAGTATCTGTTAGGCATATGGAAATCTGAGACATGTGCACAGACCCATGGTAGGGTAACTGCGCACAGACCCTCAATTTACCGGAGCGCCAACACCCCCCTCCGGCCCCCTTATGGGGCCCGCACGTCATTAGCGAGATTTCGAGAGTTGCGTCCCATAACTAAAATGTCACATCAATGAAGCCCACTTCATAACACCATATACGTCGCCGCCGTCCGTCCGACCGCATGCTGTTCGCAGGATATATGAGAGGGGACCTTTGGCGACATCTGGGAAGTGGAACGGAGGAAATCCGTCGGAGGCGCATTGAGATAGTAGGCTTCGAAGTTAGGCTTCCTAACTATGGGCCGAAAGTGACGGGACGTTTTCGGCGAAATACTCCAAGAGGTTATCCCAGTAGCGGAAGCTATTAGGGGTATACCGAATCCACCCATACCCTTCTGAGATCAGCTGTAGGTTGGTTGGTCCTAGTAATAGGACCCCTCTACGGAGGCCGGCGGACCAAGGGGAAGCACGCTCAGAAAGGAAGACCTAGATAAGTCGGAGACCCTTAAGACGCTGACACGTCGGGCTCGGACTTGCGATTGGCACTAGGTGATCCGGCATGAACCTGATCACTTCATGACCGAAGAGACGACTGGACGATAGTCAATAAGACTAAAGTCATATAAAAGTCTATGCGGACATCTAAGTTGGAGGCGGCTGTTTGGCATAACAAATAGCGCAGTCATCTCAACGGAGGAATACTACTCCGAGTCCGCGAAAGGGTGTGATAAGTTTCAGGGTCAAACGGTGTTCGCACTTATAAGATTCTGGACGTTTGCGTATTAAAACCAGAGTGGTACTTCGGAGGCATAGTAGTTAGAAGTAGTCCGCGAACACTCAGACGCGGGATATAAATATCGAAGTGCCTCCCGAGCTTTACAGACATCATCAAGCAACGGAGAAGAGATCTTATCAATATAATATTGTTTTACGCTTTAAATCTTTACCTTACTTATTTTATCGAGACGAGCCTTCCTCGACAGATTCTCCAATCAAAGATTTCGGGCCTACGTCCCTCAGTTATATACTAGAGTTTGGCGTCCGCCTAACACTATATTGATAGTTCTCCTGTTACCAAGGCTCACTATATGAACTACGAGTTCACTTCAAACTCCACCCTCACCTCAGACTTCGATTACATTTTCGAAGCACCTCACTGTCCAATCTATATTCATTCCTTCGAAGAAATATTTGAAACCGAGCTGTTCGAAATCGAAGAAGAATATACGCAGGAACCCTCGTGGTTCACAGTACCTTTTGGGATCCCAACGAGGGATCAATTCAATAGCATATATCGTACCTGGCACGGTTCGGACTTCGAGTGGAATTCGACCGAGTCAGAAAACTTCGTCGACTGGAGCACCCAGTGCTCTTTGAAGACGAAAGAAAAAGAAAAGGAAACCCCAGGCACAGTTCTCCGAGGGCCAGACATCCCCTCGGCCTGGGCCTAATACACACTTATATGTACTATAAGTACATCCTAAACCTCGAAAAGAAGGAGATTCAGGTTTTGAGTCCAGAGTCGGACCAACCGAATCCCTTTATACCTACCCCTCTAGAGTGTGTCAAGCGTTGGGTACCTTATATACGATTCCTCAAATTCTTTAGAGGATATCGAGAACTCTGGTACGAAGTACCAGTAATCACTCATCCAGGGCTACTAGCGCAATTAGCCTATCTGGAAAGCATTACAATGGCAGAAATACCACAGGACCCAAGGAAAAGAATAACGGCGGGGGAACCGATGGATACTCGCCCCGACACCACAGATAAGACGGACGATTCCGCAATTCATAGCCCCTTCCCGACGACACCTCAAGACCCTACGTTCCGGAGAGGACATCTACCCTCTCACCGATCCTCTAGTGTCGCAAGCACTCATAGGATATCAAGGGCTTCTACACCAAAGCCCGGAGAACACGCTGCAAACCTAGCCAGGCTAGCTGCACGCCTTGGAGTCACGCTGGGGCAAATAAGACGAGACATAAATACCTCGCTTGACCAAGCCAATATCGCCTTCAACCATTTGAAGGGGGCTACCCAAGACAATACCTTAAAGCTACTTAAGGTTCAACAGCAAATCATCGACGGACAGGACATCCACGACAATGATATCGCAATTTTGTTGATGCAGCTATCCGGCGTGGAAAGCGAAATAAAGGGGATCCAGGAGGAAATGATACGGGAAGTGGCAAAGAAGATTGACGCCCAGGAACGGCGTCAACAGGAACATGAAGAAGTAACCACGAGGTTACATGGGACACTCGGGGAAGAAAGCCAAGCGGCATTAGCCCGGGATCAGACTTTGGAACAAATGGTCCTCAGTCTACGGGCGGAATTCACTGAATTCCAGACCCAAAGTGGCACTCGCGAGAGAGAAGTCAATCGCACTTTAGGACAAATGCGTACGGATCAGAACGCGCGCCAAGCGGAAGTTCGCAGGTCTTTTGACCAGCAACAACTGCAGAATATCGAGACAAACCAAACCCTTAAAGGGTTAACAGCGGCAATAAATAAAATCCTTGCCGCAGTACCAAGTCCCGAAGCTGCAGGACCCGCACCTTTACCCGCAGTCCAAGAGACGGACGAAGAGGAGTACTATACTCCACCTACACGTAGAGAAAAGGGAAAAGGCAGAGAAGCCGCTGATGCATTCCCCTCAGGTGCTCAGGGGGGCAACCCAGGTGACCCTGGTGAGGATGACGAGGATGATGATGAGGAGAGAGGAAGACGGAGAGGAGGTCCTAGCCAAGGCAGGCAAGGACAAACACCAGAACAGTCTGGTATGGCGGAAACACTTGCCAATGCAATGGCGCTAAACATTAAGAGAACATCAGAACCACCCCCATTCTTTGAAGACAAGCCCGGACAAGATATATGTGTGTGGATCTTGCAATGCACGGATTACTTTGAGAGAAACCCGCGAATCTGGGATGATGCGAGAGAACGGATCATATACGCGCTCAGTCGTACGAGAGGAGAAATGGTCCTTCCTTATAGGGTATGGTATCAAAAGGCCATGGACGGAATTCACGGGGAAACCCAGCAACCAGAGCTGGCGACATGGACTCGCTTTGAACATGATATGATCAAGCGATTTGCCCCGGTGGAAGCCGAAAGACTAGCCCTTCGCGCAATGAAACTAGTCACGTACAATGGCAGTATTGAACGCTATCTGACCCTCATGCACAACCACAACATTCGTGCACGCATGACCGGGGAATCCTGGAGAGAAGTAGTCGAAGACAAACTTACGGAACAGATTGTCCACAGGTTCTCAGCGCTGCAATATACGACGGATCAAGAATGGGAGGAGGCACTAAGGCTATGCGGACGGTCTGAAGAAGCACAGCTAGCAAGAAAAAGGATTGGGCGAGACCAACCGTCAAAGCCCAAAATAGTCCCTGAGGTCAAAAGAGAAGACCGACAGGACTCTAAACCAAAACGGCAAAGGGATACTAAACCTTATGTCAAGGGAGGTGGAGCCCCACCACGCAAACGGAAACGGGATGAGGAACTGGAGAAGCCAAGGAAAAGGTTGGGAGGTGCGACAAAGACCACCCACACGAACTTCGCCCAGGCACATACCGGTATTCCACAGAGTGTGATAGACACTCGGAGGAAAGAAGGAGATTGCACGCGTTGTGGAAAGAAAAACCACACCTATCAGACGTGTTGGGGAGCTGCCCATATATCGGCGGCAACAGTCAGCCCGAGACCGATAAAAATGGGAATTCGACGAGCAAGATTGGCTATTGTAAAGCCTAAATTAGCTCGCAGAGTCGCTACCGTCCAGAACCCAGCCCGGGTAAATATGATCTGGGAACTGGCGGACGACGAGGAACTGACCTAGGTCAGTTCATTGGCACCAACGGCGGCAGCGATTGGGTATTCAGTGTCCTAAGGAAACTGGAATCAAAACGGGAACCCCCTTTGGCTGGGGTGTATAGGGTACCGACCATGATGGGGATCGGGTAGTCCGTGTGCAACTACGGAAATCGAAATCCAAAATGATCAGAGCGGCGCGAAGCAAGTCTCTCCTTTCAGGATCAACGCAAGTAGGCTCTAAGTGAAGGGACCCCACGAGGGACTTACGAGCTCGAACACAAGAATCAATATATGGAGAGTCTTGATCGAAAGAGAGGATAGTTAACAAGCCCACATGGCCCGGGAGCCAACAGTACGAAGTTCCTCGAGTCAGCTGGTGGTTGCCGGCTACAAGTGTGCAAGCAAGTTACTATACCGAAGAAGTTGGGACATAGCAATGCAAGATCTACCTGATAACAATACACGACAGGAGGACAACCAACGCGAGCCGTTCCACCTACCACGCGAGTCTGAGTCGTATTATACGTATGTACTATCTTGCCTTCTGGCCAGAGTGTGGGATAGGGATGTACCGCTTTGGTGCGCAAGGCCCCTCTGAGGGAGCTGNCTTGCCTTCTGGCCAGAGTGTGGGATAGGGATGTACCGCTTTGGTGCGCAAGGCCCCTCTGAGGGAGCTGGACGGATAACCGAAATCCTAAGGGAAAGGACTCGGTGAATACGGGAGCCCCTCACCAGGGGAGTAAAATGGTTAATAACCGCCCGAAAATCTGCTATGAGCCTAGGTCTGGTGTGTCGGGAGAAGGCATCCAGCCTGAAAACTGGTCGTACGCAATTGCGTATCGGTGAAACGCCGCTTAAGTATGTAGACCCAGATTGTTAGAGCTAAAGAGTTACTAGTTTGTCTGAGGAGACCTTAATGGTCGAAACTACGCGGGCGTAGTAACAAACATCTTGTTACCTACACCCAACACCAACAATGCCTAAACGAAAGAACCAAGAAAGTCTTATTGGCGCTAAGCGCGTCCAACTAGGCGCTCCAAAACCAAAACGATACAACTGTCCGGAGGGGATCGCTTACCTCCATCTACACGATAAGCGATACAAAATCAAAGTCTTATTAGACTCGGGATCCAACGTGTTCCTTATAAATAAGGACCTAGTTGAAGACCTTAGCGTTCCCTCAATAGAACGCGACTATACAGTTGATATCTTAGGCTTTGACGGATTGTCAGCCGCCTCTGGAGGGAAGTGTTACACTCTCCCAATAAAATTGGAAATAGGAAAAAACCGACACATCTCTGAAGTGTCGTGTGAAGTGGCTAAAGCAGGTCACTACGGAATGATAATTCCTTTTGGTTGGTGGCATCGTGAGCACCCAGTGTCTCACATAGAAGATGCAGAAAATTGGACCTTCTGCGCAAAAGGTTGCAAAGACTGTGTGGAAGAAGATGAAGGAATAGCGGATATGTTCGAATATGACGAATCTGTCGCTTGGGATCCTAATGCCTGCCGCATCGGAAGAATCCCAGCCATCGAGAATACGGTGGAACTCGAATCACTACCGCAAGAATACTGGAATTACAAACATTTGTTTGAAGCCCAGATGGCAGAAAAATTAGCTCCAAGACGAACATTCGACCATGAAATCAAACTGATTCCAGGATCAACTCCCCCATGGGGGCCGATATATCCGCTATCCGAAAAACAGCAGAAGGCTTTACGAGAATACTTGGAAACGATGATCAAGCAAGGGAAAATCACACGAAGTCACTCGCCAGCAGGCGCACCTATGTTATTCGTACCTAAACCAGATGGTAGACTACGTCTAGTTGTGGATTATCGAAATCTAAATAAGATTACTATCCTCAACAAACATCCCCTTCCACTAATATCTGAACTCAGAGATAGTGTAGCCAGCGCAAAGATCTTCACCAAGTTAGACCTTGAGGACGGATACCAGCTGATTAGGAAAAAAGAAGGAGATGCGAGGAAAACAGCGTTCCGTACAAGATACGGACACTACGAATATAAGGTTATGCCTTTAGGATTGGTTAACGCTCCAGCAACCTTCCAAGATATGATGAACAAAGTTCTACAAGAATACTTGGACGTCGGAGTTGTGTGTTACCTTGATGATATTCTCATCTACTCAAAGGATGAAAAAGAGCACATCGAAGATGTTAAGAAAGTAATACAAAGTCTATCAGACTTTCAGTTAGCGGTATCGCTAAAGAAATCGACCTTCCATGCCACGGAGGTAGAATTCTTGCGCTATATGGTGGCAGTCGATGGGGTGTCTATGAGCACCCGAAAAGTGGAATCCATAATGGTTTGGAAAGCGCCTAAGTCGGTTAGAGAAGTACAAGTCTTTATGGGGTTTGCTAACTTCTACCGACGATTTATAAAAAACTTCTCCGCTATTTGCAAGCCCATAACCGAAATGTTACAAGGAAATCCTAAGAACTTTAAAGGGGGAATTGAACAGGACACTGCTTTCGAAGAATTAAAGCACCGATTCACCACCGCCCCCATACTCCACCACTTTTTCCCAGAAAGAGAAACAGTGGTAGAAACAGACGCCTGCGATTTTGCACTCGGCTGCGTCCTTTCTCAATACTTTGAGAAAAGATTACATCCAGTAGCTTTCCATTCAAGAAAATTAAACTCGGCGGAGCGCAATTATCAGATTCATGACAGAGAACTTCTCGCAATCCTCGAAGCCTTTAAGGAATGGAGGCACTACTTGATTGGAACGGAAAAACCGATCACAGTCTTTACCGACCATCAAAACCTACAATACTTCCTCACCTCCAAAGTCTGGAATGGCCATCAAATTCGATGGGCTCAGAAGTTGGTAGAATACAATTTTCGCATTGTATACCGACCAGGCACAAAGGGCGGAAAGCCTGATGCATTAAGCAGACGGCCGGAGTACCGTCCTGAGGAGGGAGCTACGCATCGCGAACAAAAAATTTTAAAAGAAGAAAATTTCTTGGTATCATTAGTAGCAAGGGTAGGCGATGAAGGACAAGACTGGGATGGAGAAAAGGATTTGGATTTAGAACCTCGAAGAGGTGGAAAGGAACCCGTGATTAGGGTTAAGAGATTGAGTAAAAAGGCATACTTGCCAACAAAGGGCTCACGAATGGCGGCAGAACATGACCTGTATGCCATAGAAGATGACATTGTCCCAAAATAAGGACAAGCGTTAATAAGGACGGGTATAGCTGTAGGAATACACGAAGGAACTTATGGAAGAGTTGCCCCAAGAAGTGGATTAGCGGTCCGCAGCGGAATCTCTACCGGCGCAGGAGTAATCGATGCTGATTACACCGGCGAACTCAAAGTGGTACTTTTCAACCATAAAGATGTGGATTGCCAAATAAAAATGGGCGATCGCATAGCCCAGTTAGTGGTAGAAAAGGTCAACACCACAGACATAATGGAAGTAAACAACTTAGAAAAAACAGAGCGAGGAACCGCGGGATTCGGAAGCACCGATATAGCAACAAGATCCTTGATCGTCAAAGAACGGGAACCTAGCATCAGCTACCTACAGGCATCGGCTAAAGATAACGAATATTGGTACGATATTTCAGAAGTACCCGAAAAAGTTCTAATGTCAAATGCGATTATCCTGCAAAAGGGTATGAAGCAGTTCAATCCTGAATTCTTAACCGAGATACAGGCAGCTATAGGGAAAGGCGCAGCATGGAGGCAACGGAGGGAAGAACTTACTAGATTACGAGACGAAGGAAAGGATTTTCCCAAAGACTGGACCTTAACCGACGATCTACTATATTATAAGCAACGACTATTTGTACCAAATAGTCAGGCTCTGTATACCAAGATTGCAGAAGGATGTCACGATGCAAAAGTTGCAGGACATTTCGGACAAGAAAAAAGTTTGGAAATAATCATGAGAGACTTCTACTGGAAAGGACTGGCGGCATGGGTCAACGACTACGTACGATCCTGCGATGAATGCCAACATAACAAATCGCCTAGACACGCTAAGTACGGATTGCTGCAACCATTGCAAATACCCTACGCAGCATGGGCGTCCATCTCAGTGGACTTCATTACACAACTACCAGAGTCGCAAGGATGCACTCAGATAATGGTAGTAGTTGATCGATTCACAAAGATGGCACATTTCATCGGGCTTCAAACCTCGGCTACGGCCAAGGATGTCGCAAACGCTTTCCTAAAAGAAGTATGGAGGCTGCACGGCCTACCAACCGAAATCGTCTCGGACATGGACTCAAAGTTTGCAGGAGAATTCTGGGAATCCCTTTGCAAAGCGCTGGAAATTAAGCGAAGAATGTCGACGGCATACCACCCTCAAACTGACGGACAAACTGAACGTACCAACCAAGTGCTGGAAGGATACCTTCGAAGTTTTGTCAATTACGATCAGGATGATTGGTATCAGCTGCTACCGCTAGCTGAACACGCTTACAACAACTCCGCAACTAACGCTCACGGGATGTCACCATTCTATGCAAACTACGGATTCCATCCACAGACAGAGTGGATGAAGGAGCGCGAAGCTCAAAATCCAGGAGCAACACTTTATGCAAACTGGATTAAGACGATACATGAACAAGCAAGAGGGTCACTAGAAAAGACACGAGAAGGGATGTCGAAATATTATGACCGGAAAGCTCGACAACAGCCGGACTTCAAAATCGGGGACAAAGTAATGTTAAACGCCAAAAACATTCGCACCCGACGGAAATCTAAAAAGCTAAGTCCAAAGCTATACGGCCCTTTCCAAATTATGGAAAGACGCGGATCCAGAGCATTCAAGCTCAACATATCCGATCGATGGAACATTCATCCCGTATTCCATGTCGCACTATTGGAACCCTACCGCGAGTCAGTTCATGGTAATCGCCAGCAACCCCCTAGAGAACCGGAGGATATTGACGGTGATCTGCAATGGGAGGTTGAAAAAATCGTAAGAAGCGAGATTCGTTCTTACAGGAAACGAGTACGCGGCCGCTACCAAGAGAAGCGGGAACTGTGGTACTTCGTTAAATGGCAAGGGTGTTCGGAAGATGAGAACACATGGGAGCCTGCCACCGGTATGGAAAATGCGGAGGAAGTTGTGGAAAATTTTCATAATGAAAATCCGGACATGCCAGGAAGGGCAGAAGTAAGATAGTGAGGAAAAGGTTTTCCTACCGTGGCCAAGTAAACGCGGAAGGTTTTTTACCCTGACCACACTGAGTCTTAAAATGTATTTAGAAGAAATTATAAAATGGTTATAAAGGCATTCGAGGCGAAGCCTGGAAGGAGGGAGCTCATGTTAGGCATATGGAAATCCGAGACATGTGCACAGACCCACGGTAGGGTAACTGCGCACAGACCCTCAATTTACCGGAGTGCCAACACCCCCCTCCGGCCCCCTTATGGGGCCCGCACGTCATTAGCGAGATTTCGAGAGTTGCGTCCCATAACTAAAATGTCACATCAATGAAGCCCACTTCATAACACCATATACGTCGCCGCCGTCCGTCCGACCGCATGCTGTTCGCAGGATATATGAGAGGGGACCTTTGGCGACATCTGGGAAGTGGAACGGAGGAAATCCGTCGGAGGCGCATTGAGATAGTAGGCTTCGAAGTTAGGCTTCCTAACTATGGGCCGAAAGTGACGGGACGTTTTCGGCGAAATACTCCAAGAGGATATCCCAGTAGCGGAAGCTATTAGGGGTATACCGAATCCACCCATACCCTTCTGAGATCAGCTGTAGGTTGGTTGGTCCTAGTAATAGGACCCCTCTACGGAGGCCGGCGGACCAAGGGGAAGCACGCTCAGAAAGGAAGACCTAGATAAGTCGGAGACCCTTAAGACGCTGACACGTCGGGCTCGGACTTGCGATTGGCACTAGGTGATCCGGCATGAACCTGATCACTTCATGACCGAAGAGACGACTGGACGATAGTCAACAAGACTAAAGTCATATAAAAGTCTATGCGGACATCTAAGTTGGAGGCGGCTGTTTGGCATAACAAATAGCGCAGTCATCTCAACGGCGGAATACTATTCCGAGTCCGCAAAAGGGTGTGATAAGTTTCAGGGTCAAATGGTGTTCGCACTTATAAAGATTCTGGACGTTTGCGTATTAAAACCAGAGTGCTACCTCGGAGGCATAGTAGTTAGAAGTAGTCCGCGAACACTCAGACGCGAGATATAAATATCGAAGTGCCTCCCGAGCTTTACAGACATCATCAAGCAACGGAGAAGAGATCTTATCAACTAATATTGTTTTACGCTTTAAATCTTTACTTTACTTATTTCATCTAGACGAGCCTTCCTCGCCAGATTCTCCAATCAAAGATTTCCGGCCTACGTCCCTCAGTTATATACTAGAGTTTGGCGTCAGACTAACAGTATCAGTTGTGAGAAGGATGTCGACCAGGCGTTAAATGTGTAGTGGTTGGATCAAATGATTCACCAAAACGAAATTGACGAACTCAGAACTCTACAGCATCGGCAGTGGGAAAAAGCAAATATTATCATCAGAGCATTAATGGTCTTGCTAAATAAGATACAAGCAGCAGTACCAAAACAAGGTGCTTCAAGACTGATACCCTTACCGGCAGTTGAGGAAGAAAATAATGACAACTATTACTCTCCACCAAGGTGCAGGAAAAAAGGGAAGAGCAAAGAAGCCGCTGATGCATCTCCCTCAGGGGTACAAGGAGGAGATCCTGATAATCCTAGTGATGATGATGATGATGAAGGAGAGAGAGATAGAAGAAGAGGAAGTTCTAGCCATAGTTGGTGAGGACAAACACTAGAACAGCCTAATATGGAAGAAATACTTGCCAACGCGATGGCGCTTAATATTAAGTGACCATCAGAACTGTCCTCATTCTTTGAGGTGAAACCCATACAAGACATATATATCTGGATCATACAGTGTAACCACTATTTCTAAAGAAATCTGGGGATCTGAGAGAACGCCTGAGAATGAGTCATATACGTACTCAACTGTACTAAAGGAGATATAGTCCTTCCTTATACCATCTAGTATAAGAAGGCTGTGGATGGACTTCATGGGGAAACCAAACAGCCAGAGTTAGCTATGTGGATCCAAATTGAACATGATGTGATCAAACATTTCGCCCTGGTAGAAGCCAAATAACCAGCGCTTCGTGATATGAAGTAAGTCAAGTATGAAGGCATTATTGAGCTGTTTTTGACGTTCAGAAATAACCTCAATATTAGAGCACACATAATGGAGGAGTCTTGGCGGGAGGAAGTAGAAAACAAACTTTCTGAATAAATAGTCTACAAGTTATTCGCTTTACAATATGATACAGATCGAGAATGGGAAGTGGTATTGAGGCTTGTTGGTCAGTCTAAAGAAGTACTACTTGCAAGAATGAAGGTTGCAAGAGACCAACCACCTAAAGCACGAAAAGTCCATGAAGTCAACAGAGAAAACCAATGGGACTCTAAACTAAAGGGACAAAGGACTAATAAACTTTATATTAAGGGAGGTGGAGCCTTACCATGAAAATGAAAATAGAAAAACAAGCCGGAAAGGCCAAAAAAGAAGATGGGAGATGTGGTGCAAACAATATACACAAACTTTGAACAGGCCCATACCGGTATTCTGCAGAGTGTGATAGACACTCAGAGGTGGCACAAGAATTGTACATGTTGTGAGAAGAAAAACTACACTTATCAAATGTGTTGGAGAGATGTCCATATATCGGTGGCAATGGTCAGTTCAAGGCCAATAAAAATGGGAATTAGTCGTGCAAGATCAGTCATTGCAAAGCCAAAATTAGCACACAGAGTCACTACCATCTAGTAACTATCCCGAATGAATTGGATCTAGTAGCTGAGGATGACGAAGAACTGACCTTGGTCAGTTCACCGGCACCAATAGTGACGGCGTTTAGGTAGTCAGTATCCATTCAGAATTGGAATCAAAAGGGGAATCTCCCTTTAGCTGGGGTGTATTGGGTACTAACCACGAGAGAGATCGGGTAGTCCGTATGCAACTATGGGAGTTGAAACTCAAAATAATCAAAGCAGTACAAAGCAAGTCTCTCCTTTTAAGATCAAAGCAAGTAGGCTTTAAGTGAAGGGACCCAATGAGGGACTTGTGAGCTCGAATACAAGAATCAATTTATGGAGAGTCTTGACCAAAAGAGAGCATAGATAACAGGCCCACATGACCCAAGAGCTGACAGTAAGAAGTTCCTTGAGTCAGCTGGTGGCTGCTCACTACTCGTGTACAAGCAAGTTACTATACTGGAGAAGTTGGATATAGCAATACAAGATCTTCTTGATAATAATACCGACAGGAGTACAACTGATGCGGGCTATTCCCCCTACCACATGAGTCAGAGTTGTATATTATATATGTACTGTCTCGCCTTCTGGTAAGAGCATGGGGCAGAGATGTACTGCTTTGGGGCATAAGGCCCCTCTGAGGTAGCTAGATGGATAACTGAAACCCAAAAGGAATAGAGCAGTGAAAGTGGGAACCCCATGCCCGGGGAGTAAAATGGCTAATAACAGCCCGATAATATGCTATGAGCCTAGGTTTGGCATGTCAGGAGAAGGCTTTCAGCCTGAAAACTACTTGTGTGCAATTACATTTCAGTAAAATGCCGCTTAGTATATAGTCCCAGATGGTTAAAAGCTAAAAATCACTAGTTTATCTGAGAAGACCTCTGAGGTCGAAACTACGTGGCCATAGTAATAAATATCTTGTTACCAACACCTAATATCTATGATGCCTAAACGCAAAAATCAAGAAAACTTAATCTGCGCTACGCATGTGGAATTAAATGCTCCAAAACCAAAATGATAAAACTGTCCAGAGAGGATCACTTACCTCCATATACACGATAAGTAATACAAAGTTAAAGTTTTGTTAGACTCGGGATCCAATGTATTCCTTATCAATAAGGACCTAGTTGAAGACCTTCATGTTCCTATAGTTGAATGCAACAATGTATTGGATATCTTAGGCTTTGATGGCTCATCAGCAGCCACAGGAGTGAAGTGTTATACCGTACCTATAAAATTCCAGATAGGAAAGAACCGATACATTTTTGAAGTGTCGTGTGCAGTGGCTAAAGCAGGTCTCTATGGAATCATAATTCCTTTTGGTTAGTAGCATCATGATCACCTAGTGTCACACACAGAGGATGCAGAAAATTGGACCTTTATAGTGAAAGGTTGCGAAAACTGTGTGAAAGAAGTTGAAGGAACAGCGGATACATTCGAATATGATGAATTGGTCCCTTGGGACCAGAATGCTTGTGGCATCGGAAGAATCAGAACCATCAGGACTACAGTGGAACTTGAATTGTTACTAAAGGAGTACTGACATTACATACATCTATTTGAAGCTCAGATAGCAGAAAAACTAGCTCCTAGATGAAGCTTTGACCATGAAACAAAATTGGTTCCAAGATCAACACCCCCTTGGGGACAGATATATCCACTATTTGAAAAACAGCTTAAGGTTTTAAGAGAATACTTGGAGACCATGATCAAGCAGAGAAAGGTTACCTGAAGTGAATCCTTAGTAAAAGCACCCATATTATTGGCATACAAACCCGATGGTAGATTACGTCTAGTTGTGGATTACCGAAATCTAAATAAAATTACCATCCTCAACAAACATCTTCTTCGATTAATGTCCGAACTTCGAGATCGAGTAGCCGGTGTAAAGATCTTCATGAAGTTAGACCTTAAAAATGGTTACTACTTGATTAGAATTGAGGAAGGAGATGAATGGAAAACAGCTTTCTGGATGAGATATGTGCAATATGAATATAAGGTTATGCCTTTTGGATTGGTCAATGTCTAGGCAACATTCCAAGATATGGTGAACCAAGTACTTAAAGAATACTTGGACGTGGAAGTCGTATGTTATCTTGACAACATCCTAAATATTCTAAGGATGAAAAGGAATACACCGAAGCTGTCAAGAGCGTTTTACAAAGTCTATCAGACTTTCAATTAGTAGTATTGCTAAAAAGGTCAACCTTCCATATCCAAGAAGTAGAATTCTTAAACTATATTGTGGCGGTCGATGGGATGTCCATGAGCACGTATAAGGTAGAGTTTATAATTGTTTGGAAATTACCTAAGTCGGTTAGAGATGTGCGAGTCTTTATTGGATTCGCTAACTTCTACTAACGATTTATACAAAACTTCTCCGCTATTTGCAAGCCAATAACTAAAACATTACAGGAAAATGTAAAAGATTTTAAATGTGGAGTTGAGCAAAATACAGCTTTATAAGAACTAAAGCAGTGATTCACCACCGCCCCCATACTGCACCACCTTTTCCTAAAAAGAGAAACAGGGGTAGAAACTGACACTAGCGATTTTGCACTTGGTTGCATCCTTTTCTAATACTTTGAGAAAAAGCTACGTCCAGTAACATTCCATTCATGAAAATAGAACTCAGTGGAGCAAAATTACGAGATTCATGATAAGGAACTCCTCATGATCCTCAAATCATTCAAAGAATAAAGATACTGCTTTATCAGAATGGAAAAACTGATTATAATTTTTACCAGCTATCTAAACCTAAAATATTTCCTCACCTTGAAAGTCTGAAGTGGCTGTCAAATTTGATAGGCTCAGAAGTTGGTAGAATACAATTTCAGTATTGTATACTGACTAGGCACAAAGGGCAGAAAGCCTGACACATCAAGCAGATAGCCAGAGTACCATCCTGAGGAGTGGGCTATGTATCACGAACAGAAAACTTTGAAACTAGAAAATTTCTTGTTATTACTAGTAGTGAGGGTAGGTGATACAGGAGAAGAGTGGGATAGAGAATAGGATTCGGATTTAGAACCTTGCAGAAGTGGAAAGGAACCTGTGATTAGGGTTAAGAGATTGAGTAAAATGGCATACTTGTCAACAAAGGGCTCAAGAATGGTGGCAGGGCACGACCTGTACACTATAGAGGATGACAATGTCCCGAAATATGTGCAAGTATTAATCAGGACTGGGATAGCTATAGAGCTATATGAAGGAACTTACAGAAGAATTGCTCTAAGAAGTGGGTTCGTGGTTCGAAGCGGAATCTCTACTGGAGTAGGAGTAATTGATACCGATTACATAGGTGAACTCAAAGTCATACTATTCAACTATAAGGATTTGGACTGCAAGATAATAGTGGGCGATTGCATAGCTCAGCTAGGGGTAGAAAAAATCAATACCTCAGACATAATAGAGGTAAACGACTAGGAAGAGACAGAATGCGGGACCGAAGGATTCGGAAGCTCCAATAGAGCAACAAGGTCCTTAATCATCACAGAATAGGAACCTAGTATTAATTACCCACTGGTATCGGCTAAAGACAATGAACATTGGTATGACATTTCAGAAGTACTGGAAAAGTTTCTAATGTCAAACGACATTATCCTACAAAAGGTTATGAAGCAGTTTAATACTAAATTCTTAAGTGAGATACAGGCAGCTATCGAGACAGACACAGCTTGGAGGCAATCGAGAGAAGAACCCATTAGGCTACGAGACGAAGGAAAAGATTTCTCCAAGGATTTGATCTTAACTGACTATCTACTATATTTTAAGCAAAGACTATTTGTACCAAATAGTCAGGCTCTATACACGAAGGTCGCAAAAGGATATTATGATGCAAAGGTTGCAGGACATTTCGGATAAGAGAAAACCTTGGAAATCATTATGTAGGACTTCTACAGAAAAGGACATGTGGAATGGATGAATGACCTTGTACGATCCTGCGATAAATGCCAACATAACAAATTGCCTAGACACACTAAGTACGCATTATTGCAACCACTGCAAATACCCTATACAGCATGGGGGTCTATCCCTGTGAACTTTATCACACAACTACCCGAGTTGCAAGGATGCCCACAGATAATGGTACTAGTTAGGAGATTCACAAAAATGACATATTTCATCGGACTACAGATATTGGCTATTGCGAAAGATATCGTAAAGGCATTCCTGAAAGATGTCTGGAGGCTGCACGGCCTGCCAACCAAAATTGTCATGGATATGGACTCAAAGTTCAGAAGAGAATTCAGGGAATCCCTTTGTAAAATGCGGGAAATTAAGCAAAAAATGTCGACGGAATACCACCCTCAACCTGATGGACAAACGGAATGTACCAATTAAGTGCTGGAATGATACCTTCGAAGTTTTGTCAATTACGATCAGGATGACTGGTATTAGCTACTACTACTAGCTGAACATGCATACAACAATTCTGCTACCAATGCTCATAGGATGTTGCCATTCTCTGTAAACTACAGATTTCATCCAGAGACAGAGTGGATAAAGGAGGGAGAAGCTCAAAATCTAGGAGCAACACTCTATGCAAACTGGAGCAAGACAATACATGAAAAAAAGAGAGAGTCACTTGAAAAAACACGAGAAGGAATGTCAAAATACTATGACTGGAAAGCTAGAGAACCGCTGGACTTCAAGATTGTGGACAAAGTAATATTAGAGGCAAAAGAAATTTCCACCCAACGGAAATCAAAAAAGCTAAGTCTCAAGCTTTATGGTGTCTTCCAAATCTTGGCAAAATGGAGATCACAAGCATTTAAGCTCAACATATCTAATCAAAGAAACATTCATTCTATATTCCATGTTGCATTACTGGAATCTTATTGCGAATCAGTTCCTGACAATCGTCAACAACCTACTAGAGAACAGGAGGACATTGATAGTGATCTGCAATGGGAGGTTGAAAAAACAGTAAGAAGTGAGATTCGTTCTTACAGAAAATGAGTACTCGGCTGCTTTCAAGAAAATTGGGAACTGTGGTACTTCGCCAAATGGCAAGGGTGTTCAGAAGATGAGAACACATGGGAGCCAGCCACTGGTATGGAAAATGCAGAGGAAGTTGTGGAAAACTTTCATAATTAAAATCCAGACATACCAGGAAGGGCAGAACCAAGATAATAAGGAAAAGGTTTTGTTGAAATTTTCTATTATTCGTTTCATAAGTATATTTCTTTTAAATAACTTGTATTTCTCTCCTTAGTTATATTTTCTGGTTTACCTATAGATCACGAACATTACTACAGCAAGAGTATATACATTGGGTATTTCGCTTATATTTCATGATAACGATGGGATAATTGGATATATATTTTCTTATTGCATATGCGAGATATTTCGGTTATTTTTACTTATGTACTGCAGCCTTTTTAGAAGGTGCATTACATGTTGATTTTCCGCTTAAAATCTCTCACACCATTACGATTTATATATATTTTAGTTGGGAATTACTTGGCAGTTTTTCAGGGTCAGACTTGTTCGCACTTATGTTTCTTACAAGATTTTCCCGATTATTTCTTTTCTTCGCTTAAGTATGCGCACCTGTATATATAGCTGGCTACCGCTCCGAGTGTTAGAAAGAATTAAGGACAAGAACTACTACCAATCTGCCTTCCTACTCCTACCCTCCTCGCCTAAGTGTGCCTACAGTATACCTTTAATACTGTATCGTATTCTCGTACTCAAGCTATTAAGATTGTGCCGCTACATACAAATTCAATAGGTTTTACTACAGTGGCCAAGTAAACGTGGAAGGTTTTTCACTCTAACTACACTGAGTCTTAAAATATAATTAGAAAAATTATAAAAGGTTATAAAGGCATTCGAGGCGAAGCCTGGTAGGCGGGAGCTCATATTAGGCATATGGAAATCTGAGACAAAAAAAGCGCACAGACCGCACTGTAGGGTAACTATGTACAGATCCTCGATTTACCGAAGCCAACACTCTCCTCAAGTCCCCTGATGGGGCCTGTATATTATTAGTGAGATTTTGGAAGTTGCATCCTATAACGAAAATGTTACATCAATGAAGCGCACTTCATAATACTATATAGGTCGCTGTAGTCCATCAGACCGCATGCTGTTGATGAGGTATATGAGAGGGGATGTTTGGCAACATCTAGGAAGTGGAACAGAAGAAATCTGGTACAGGCATATTGAGATAGTCGGCCTCAAAGTTAGGCTTCCTAAACCATGGGCTGTAGGTGATGGGACATTTTTAGCGAAATACTCCAAGAGGATGTGCCAGTAGTAGAGGCTATTAAGGACATACTGAATCTACCCATACCCTTCTGAGATCAGCTATAGGTTGGTTGGTCCTTGTAATAAGACCCCTCTACGGAGGCAGGTGGATGAAGGGAAAGTACACTCAGCCAAGAAGACCTAGATAAGTCGAAGACTCGTAAAGACTTTTCCACATTGGGCTTGAACTTGCAATTAGTACTAGGTGATCCAGCAAGAAACTGATCACTTCATGACCGAAGAGACTACTGTAATGATAGGCAATAAGACTAAAGTAATATAATTGTCTATGTGGATAACTAAGTTGAAGGCTGCTGTTTGGTATAACAAATAGCGCAGTCATCTCTACGGAAGAATACTATTCCATAACTGTGACAGGGTGTGAGAAGTTTCAAGATCAAATAGTGTTTACACTTATAAGATTCGGGACATTTGCGTATTAAAACCAGAGTGGTACCTTAGAGGCATAGTAATTAGAAGTAGTCCATGAACACTCAGAGATGGGATTTAAATATCAAAGTACTTCCTGAGCTTTACAGACATCATCAAGCAACAGAGAAGAGATCTCATCACTATAAAATTGTTTATACTATAATCTTTACCTTTATTTATTTTATTGAGACAAGCCTTCCTTGACAGATTCTCTGAAAAAAGATTTTGGCCTATGTCTCTTAGTTATACAGGAATTTGGTGTCCACCTAACATTAAGCCATAGAGCTCCCTTAAGCATCAACATAATATTGGACTATAAGGCTTTATTCAGATATCTAATTACCCTATCTTATGAGGTTATATTAAACTCTAAAGTTATCTTAATCTACTAGTATTTAGTTCTGGTATTGTAAAGTTATATAGAGTTATAAAATCCCTTTCAGCTGTAAAGTTACATTGAGCCACAAAGTAATATTGAACCACAAATTTAAGCCTCACAAAAGTTGTGTTGAGTCACAAAAAGTTGTGCTGAGTTACAACCTTGGTACAGGTATGCTGAATTATCAGCCATTAGGAAAAGCTTTAAAGATAAATCTTCTGGTAATTTTAAGAACCATCTTTTGTTAAAGCCTCTGGTAGCTTTTATTTTATCTCATTTGATTAGTAAGTTCAAAATCAATGATTGGAATCCTGTTGCCAAGGGCTGTTTAATAAAGTTGAACAATATCTTCAATTCTACAAGTCACAATAACTACTCTAATCACTTGAGTTATGACTTTATATAATATCCAAAACTATGGACATCTTGTAATGCATTGTTTAAATAATTCTGTTGGAGGAAACTTTATTAATAAGCCTCCTCAAGAAAAAGCACCCTTCCCCAATCGATGAACTTGGAATTTAGTTAACTGCAAAGGCAGGTTTCTGTTGTGTGAACTATACTTGAGTAATTAAAGCCAGAAAGCTTTTGCTACCAAGCCTCGCTGAGCCCTCACATGGGTCTACTCGTACATCTCAGTCAAGAGTTGGCACCAGATTTGTCCTAGTAGGTGGTGGAAACTCCTTCTCACTCAACGGGTATAGTTTTTAATAGAGGACAACTTGTTCGAATGTGTAGTAGATTCTGCTAGACCGAAAAAAATCCTTGAATAACTGGAAATTTGTGGCAAGAAACCATCACATCTACAAAATCCCACCCCTGATGGCTCCAGGAAAAAGCTTGTCTATATCAATCAAAGGAGCTATTATTGCTCTTCTGATATGTGCAATGATGAGCTATCTTGAGATTTCAACTTGCTTTGAAATTGATCGTGAAACAGTGTGTAAAATCTTTGCCCGTGTTGAGGTATGTGAAGCCCTCTCCTGCAGATTTTAATTAAATATATTTATACTTTAGAGCTTGTTATTTTGCGGGAGTTCTCATCAAATATGTGACTTATAAAATAACAAAAAATGTAATATTAGGGATGCTGTACGAATGAAGAACAGAATTTATGAACTATGTTAGCCATAGTAGAAATTGGTGATAGGAAGTGGTCTGATCCAGCAGTCCCATGAAAATATCCAGCTGGTTCAAATGAATCGAATCGAATAGGAGAGCTTGCTGTTTGAAATATGTATCATCGGCTGATGACCTTCCTGGAAGTTACACCAGAGGTGGAAGTTGATGTTTCATGAGCGATGGCCTACTGTATGATGAATCAACATCATAATCTATTTCATTATAAATGCTGAACGAAGCCACCTCTTGATAGTGCCTGTAAGCAATGGCGCTTACAGTTGGTTGACTGGGGACTTACTTAGTCAATTGAGTCTTTTGTCTTTAGTGACGAGATGATTTTTGAAGTGGGACCTCCTCGAAGACTTCAGAATATTACCAGGTATAAGGGAGAAGATCTTTATGCCAGTGCTGTACCTGATAAAGCAAAATCAGGCCTCAGTATTATAGTATCTGGGAGTCTCTCACTTGGATTTAAGGAACATTTATGGATCTGGATTAGAGAAACAGAGAAACAGCAAAAGGCAAATAACGAGGAGCTTGAACAGGAGAATCGGGAAAGAGCTAACAGAAGAGAGAAGAGATGGATTAGTGCTATGATTCTAGGTACTGAAGAATACAACTATCTTCAAGCCCTAAATCGAAATATCGCTCGATATAATACTAATCATGGACCAAATAAGCCTCGCCATATGCCGCGCTGTTCCTATTGGGAATTTGGGGAAGAAATACATGGGAGAAGTACAAGATGGAGTTTAGATTAGTTTCTTTATTGAAAAGAAAATCTTCACGCAGATCTCTATCTATTTGTTCAGTGTATACAAGCGGAAACAGGACAGCACTGCTGGGTGGTAGAGGATAATGCGTGAAATCATACTCTGGCAGCAAAGTTAGACCAAGCAGAGGCAGCTGTATGAGGTATTCATCAAATCCCTAACTGGCCATCAAACTTACCTGATTGAACGAGATTGAGCCACGTTGGAATTATTTAAAGGATAGGATGATGGAGTATAGATTTATAGGGACAAGTGAAAGAACAAGATAAGAGATCACTGATGAGCTTAGATATGAGTGGGATCAGATGCCACAGGAGTTGATTGACCGCTTTTATATGAACTTTCATCTTAATCTCTTGCAAGTTCGTGCATGGGGAGGAGATACTAAGTTTAATGCTTAGTTTAGTTGTCAATTATCATGTGCAGTCGTACCTCGCTATCCTGGATAACCAAAAGAACCTTTGAATTCACAGTATTTCATATGGGACAGAGAGGTATTTGTATTATTGGGATCTGAAACGGTGGGATTTGACAGTACAAGTATATAAGATTATATCCCACTATACCATCTCCAGTTTTATCCCCAATCCCCCACACAGTTAGGCTTCAATACTAGTTGTCAGCTATACCCATCCAGTGGAAAAGCACTTCTGCCACCCGCTAGGACAAATCTGGTGCCAACTCTTGGCTGAGATGCACGAGTATAAACCTCCTAAAGGCTCCCTCTTGGCTTTCCGACTCGTTTCCATCTGACACTTTGACTGGTTGATTAGGAAGAGGGAAGAACTAGTGTACCCAACTCAACCCAATCCCGAGCACCCCACCCAGGACAGGTGGTGGTGGCGATGGTGGCGATTTCCGAATTTCTGTTTTTCCATCCTTTTCTTTTCTTTTCCTTTTTCTTTCCTCTCGGTAACTATCACTGGACCGCTGTGCCTCGGGTTATCGTGCTCCAGGGTTTGTTATGGTAAACTATAAGGGGGGTGGGTTGTCATGAGGTGGGGCATGGTTTTCCACCTGCGATAGCTATATCTAACGTCCTCTACGACATGTCTCAGAGTAAGAGTTATCCTGCGTTAGGCATGTAGAAGGGTGGGCGGGCGGGTGGGTGTATGTGTGCAGTAGTGCAGGTGCTGCGCTCGTCTAGCTCGTTGGGTCATCCCGATGGATTATGGGGATTTTACTCTCTTTAGTGGAAGCGGAATTGTGAGTTCTCCCCGCCTTTGTATAATAGATTCCCGATGGGTTTCCTTCTACGAGTACTTCTACTTGTGATACCATAATCTGGCAAAAAAAAAGTCGGACTGGAGCTAAAGTCTCGGTAGGGGATGCGACGTCAGGTGAGCAAGTATAAATTTATTTTCAATGTGGTACAGCTCGAGTGATATAGTCCATGGAATGCCCGAGATCTCAATTATAAAATTATACAAGAATCACTTATGAGCGACTCAGATCATCAGACTCTAAGTCTTCCAACCCATTTGCAATTTTCTAACTCAATATCCTGATCCTCCTGACACTCAAGATGTTTCTCTCTCTTTCCACCAATATTACCTTCAATGTAGATATGAAAGTCCTTGGACTTGTAACTCATTATCAAAAGGTCCTTCCTCTTAATCGGGGTTGAGATGCTGACAGTTCAAATGCCTTAACTATACAAAATGTTGCTTCTTGTTGCAAAACTGTCACCCTATATTAGTATTTGTTAATTGAGTCAATCAGAATTGTTTTTTTACCCCTTTCCAAGCCACTCCAACTGTTCGTATCATAACAATTCTACCGCTTCCCAATAGGAGAATTAGAAGTAGACCTGGGGGGGAGGGGGTGTCAGTGAGGCTGACCCATCAACGAGGCACGGCGAAATAGGTGTGGCGTGAAGGGAGCTTAGTCAAGGAACTTCTTAGAATAAGCAGATACTTGGATATAAAAAGTAAAAGATCGAATACGGAAGGAATGCCGTGATATTGCCGGGAAGTAGTCAACGAGCCAGAATAGCAGAAATGATGAGCACAAACGAGTGCAGAAGAATCCGGACTAAAGCACGGCAGACGTGACATGATGATATCTGCGTGGTGTTAGGATGATGAAATGAATAAAACCAATTTCTTGGACAGGTCACTTGTAAAAGACAAAAAACTTAGCATTGTTGTAAGAGGATTGAATTGGATAGAGAAGTACTTGCCAATATACAAAAGCAAAAATATTTACTTTGCATTTTAAATTTTATACCAACTACTTGCTTTTACATAACTGAATTCCACTTGAGTATGACAACAGCATGAGAAGTACCATAGGTTTAAGCAAAGCATTGTCAACATTTCTCTTGATAATTATACTCAATGAAATGATTTCTATTATTGCAGTATAGTAGTATTGTATGAAAGAAATGGAAGTGCAAATTCAGGTCTAAATACTTGTACTAATTTATTGGTTAGATATATAAGTATAAAAAGAATTATAGAAATTAAAGAGAAATTAAAGAGCAGAAGGAAGAAAATATTATGATTCAAATGCTTAAATTATAATTCAAACGCTTAAATTATGGCAATAAGCAATGATATCTATTATGTACAGTTCTGTCGATTAAGTTTCTGTACTTCTACGTGGTAACAGTACTATGACAACTCCCATCCATGAAAAAATTCTGGAGAACTCAATTAAATTAAAGAGAATAGTTTAGCTTGTAGGCAATTAAAAATTATTTTTGCCATTTTATATGATCTTCATCTGCATCCAATATGGCCAACAATCTCTCAGGCATCCAGTCTATCTATTCATTCAGTTTCTGTTGAAGAATTAAATCTCACTCCTCCTTTCCTGCCTGAAATAATAATTTAGTGGTACTATGAGGCCTTCTTTCTGTCTTGCAAATATTTTGGTAAGGGTTCTGTTAGGCATATGGAAATCTGAAACAAGTGCACAGACCTCACAGTAGGGTAACTGCGTACAGACTGTGAATTTATCAAAGGTCCAACACCCTCCTCCAGCCTCCTTATAGGGCCCGCACGTCTTTAGTGAGATTTTGAGAGTTGCATCCTATAACTAGAATGTCACATCAATGGAGCCCACTTCATAATACCATATACATTGCCACCGTCCATTAGACTGCATGCTGTTCACAGGATATATGAGAGGGGACCTTTGGCGATATCTGGGAAGTGGAATGGAAGATATCTGTGGGAGGCGTATTGAGATAGTAGGCTTCAAAGTTAGGCTTCCTAAACTATGGACTGAAGGTGCTGGGACGTTTTCGGCAAAATACTCTAAGAGGATGTACCAGTAGTAGAGACTATTGAGGACATACTGAATCCACCCATACCCTTCTGAGATCAGCTGTATGATGGTTGGTCCTAGTAATAGGACCCCTCTACAGAGGCCAGTGGACCAAGGGGACGCATGCTTGAAAATGGAGACCCTTAAGACGTTGGCACATTGGGCACGAACTTGTAATTGGCACTAGGTGGCCCGGCATGAACCTCATTACTTCATGACTGAAGAGACTACTGGAATGATAGTCAACAAGACTAAAGTAATATAAAAGTCTATGCAGACATCCAAGTTGAAGGCCTCGATTGAGTATAACAAATAGCGCAGTCATATCAATAGAGGAATACTATTCTGTAACCGCAAAAGAGTCTGGTAAGTTTTAGGGTCAAATGGTGTTTGCACTTATAAGATTCTGGACATTTGCATATTAAAACTAGAGTAGTACTTTGCAGGCATAGCAGTTAGAAGTAGTCCGCGAATGCTCAGATGCGGGATATAAATATTAAAGTACCTCCCCAGCTTTCCAGATATTATCAAGCAACAGAGAAGAGATCTTATCAATATAAAATCGTTTACAATACAAATCTTTACTTTAACTATTTTATCTAGACCAGCCTTCCTTGACAGATTCTCTGATCAAAGATTTTGGCCTACATACCTCAGTTATACTAGAGTTTGGCGTCCGCCTAACGGTATATTTGATAGTTCTCCTATTACCAGGACTCACTATATGAACTATGAGTTCACTTCAAACTCCACCATCTGTTCACACTTCGATTACATTTTCAAAGCACCTTAATGTCACATTTACATTCATACATTCGAAGAAACCTTTGATACTGAGCTATTCGAAATTGAAGAAGTGTTTACACAAGAACTCCCATGGTTCACAATACCTTTCGGGATACCAGCGAGGGATCAATTCAATTGCATATAGGTACCTGCTACAGTTCAAATTTTCAGGGGAGTTTAACTTTGTCAGAAGACCTCGTCAAGTGGAGTACAGTCGTGTCTAAAAAGTCTACGTACCCCCCATAGCAACCACACTACACCATGATTCTAAGTAGTCAACAACTCAAATTTATATGTAATGACTCAATAAATTAATTGATAATAGGAAACCTAGTTGCTCCTCTATCACCCAATTCTGGGGGATATGTGCCAATAGGGAGGCTCTAGAGAAAATCAGAAATGCTTAATTAAAAATTAGTTAAATAGATTAACACACCATATATATTAATTTTTACAATTTTTATTTAGTATTCAAATAGATTTTGATAAATATAATAGAACTCTCAAAGAGGTTGTAAAGTAGATTTTATACTATATATGCTGGTGGCCTTAGTTTCCAATTTTCTATATTGAACTTTCTACAAGACAAAATATAGGACTAGACAGATACAATCCAAAAGTTTTATTATTAATTTACGACAATAGTTAAGTTCATATATAATCAAG
>JACCEG010000159.1:261068-298765 GCA_014065205.1 Tuber brumale
TCAAATTGTTCTTAAAATCTATATTTATTTAACCACTTCTAATAGACATTTATTTATTTGTTTATTACTTAACAAATTTCATATTCATGTTCTTTAAAAGATATAGATCAACTTACAACTTAGCTATGATTATTTTTTACAAATATATGTAACGGGAAACTCAAAAATCAAAGAGAAGGTATGATAAATTGGCGTTGCCATGAGGGGTACGTAGACTTTTCAGACACGACTGTACCCAGTACTCTGAAAACAAGAAATCAGGCACCATTAGCTATAGACAATCCATTCTCTTGGCTTGGGCCCAAAATCCTTATATATACTACAAGTACATTTTAAACCTCAGAAAAGGGAAATTCAGGTTCTGAACTCAGAATCAGATAGCCCAAACCCTTTTTCACCTACACCTCTAGAATATCTCAGATATTATATACCATATATATGGTTCCTTAAACCGTTTAAGGGATACTGAGAACTCTGGTACAAAGTACCTGTAATTACTCATCTAGGGCCATTAGAAAATTTAGCCTATCTGGAAAAGGTAACAATGGCTGTGATAGCATAAGATCCAGAAAAGAAGATAACAGTAGGAGAACCCATGAATACTCGACTGGATACAACAGGGACTGATGATTCTGTCATATAGAGCCCATTGTCACGAATGTTGCTTAGCCAAGAGAAAGGGTTTTCACATGACTCATAGTTATGAGTCATAGGGATGTTATGTTTCGCACATGACCTCATTTATAGGTCATGGGTTTTGCATATATGACCACTTGGGTCATATGATTGATTTATGATGATATATTATGTTTCGCATATGAGCTCATTTAGAGGCCATGGGTTTCACGCATGTGACCACTTTGGTCATATGACCAGTTTATGATGTTTTTGATATGACTCACAGTTGTGAGTCATATGTGGCACGTGATTTGAGGAGTGAGTTATAGGGACACGAAGGGCAACTATAAGAGGAGGTCCTTAGGACTGAGTAGATAGGCTCTTCACACTTCATTCTAAGTTATTTCCTTACTTATTACTTTATGCTTTCATGAATATAAAACCTTTACGCTCTTTACGAATTATTACCTATGAGACGAGAATTCTACTAAACGAGTAGAGTTGGAGAAAGAGTACAATAGGCGATAAGGACTAGAGATATGAGAGTCCCTCCCACCTTATCGTAGGCGTCGGCCTAAGAGCTATTGTCGAGAGAGAATGAAGAGAGGAGTATCGTCTACCCATTGCTGAGAACTAATAATAGTTAGGGAACATAACATTACAAAGCATCACTTATAGCGACGCTTAGACAATACCAAGGTGGACTACACTTTCGAGGACCAGTCCTTAGAGCTACCTGAAGTAGCAAACAATTACAGGGGACAGTATCACAACTCAGACGAACACCAAGTCTGATAACACTGGAAGAACAATTGGTTCATGAGGAATCCAGCTCTGAAGAAGACGAGGATAAAAGGATGGAGGCACCCAGACTAGGGGGAGGGAAAGCGGCTAGCCCAGCCTCAGACCCAATACCAGGCGTAGCGCCAGAGCTCAGTCAAGAGCAAATGGAGCAAATCCTTCAACTATTTGGCCAACATTGACTTAAGGTCAACCAAGCAGAAACATATGCGGGAAATAGACACCAGCTTCAAAATTGGATGGCCTAGTTAACAATCTACTTTCGAGCCACAGGCTGGCAGGAAGGACATGACACAGAAAAGATCGTTTACGTTTCAAGTCTCTTAAGAGGAGATGTAAGCAAATGGCTCACACCATATATGGAGGGCAACAAACCAATGGAATGGAGGAGCTGGCATCATTTTCAGGAAGCGATTAAGAGACAGTTGGGAGAAGTGGATCCAGAGGTGCAGCCAGGGTCCATATAATAAACATGGAATAAGGATCCCGATCCATGATGGAATAGTAGAACGAGTTCAAGCTCCATCAGACGGAGGCACTATTGGACGATGCAACAGCATCACAATACCTATATGCGGGCATGTCGGAAAAACTACAGAAGGAGTTCGAGCATTACAACTCCACAACCAACACGGTCGAAGAACTGGCAGCCTGGGCCATCGAGAAGGAGATCAGGCTGGCAATCCTAAAGAACCTAAAGAAGGACAAACATGGAAAAACAAAAGAAACCTCCACCCCATGGAATACAGATGGAACGTTCAGGCCAATAGTATGATAATACGCAGAAAGTTTCAGACCCACTATCGATTGTGAAGTAGATATGAATAAAGCTCAGATACGGCGACCACTCAACCTGCCCAATGAGGAATACAAAAAGTGAAAAGATCAGAATCTCTGCTTGAGATGTGACGAGAAGGGACATCGAATCTGGGAATGCTGAAACAGACCAGACAATGGATAAAAACCAGTTATACCTGCCCAAGGCAACAACTAGATCAGACAACAGAAAAGGACCAACTGGAGAGAGATGACCACAGAGAGGGATCAACTGGAAAAAGAAGACGGTCCACAGTAAGAGATGGTTTGGCAGACAAGAAGGGGAGGAAAACCATGGAAAGAGAGAGAGAGGACGGACACAAACAAATCGAAAAAGATCACCCTGGCAAACTACTACATGGCACTAATGGAAGAAGAAGGAGATCATATTATGATGAAGGCGATACCATATGATATGAAAAAGAAAGGCACTATGATACATGCGATGCTCGACTCAGGTGCAACAGAAGATTCCATCGACAAGGAAATCTGCGACAAATACAACTACCCCCTGACACCGACACGACACAAGAGACATGTTTATCTAGCAGATGGAAAACCCAGTACGATGGGACCGATAACCTATACAGTGCAAGTACCTATAGCTATTGGCAGCCATAGGGAAGAGGCAACCTTCCAAGTAGTGAACCTGAAGAACTATGAGCTTGTACTTAGGATGCTATGGTTAAGACAACACAACCCCACGATCAACTGGGACAACAACAAGATTATGTTCAGTAGCGAACAATGCACGATGGGATGTCTCAAATGTTCGCCAGTGGTGTATACGACACCAGAGAAAGAAGCACAAGAGGAGAACCTGAAAGCACGATTAGACCAACTCAGAGAAGAACTGGATTGGAAAATCAGATTCAAGAAGATGCACAATCAGGTGCTGAAACCAACAAAGGACTCCAGACAAGCGGTAGGGCATGACCTATATACTGACCAAGACAAGATGATCCAAGCAATAGGTCAAGAAACGATATCCACAGGTATAGCAATAGGACTATCTTCTAGTACCTGTGGACGAATAGCACCAGGCAGTGGACTAGCAGTTACAAAGCGACTCATTAACAATGCAGAGGTTATCGATGCCGACTACACTGGAGAAGTCAAAGTGGTCTTAGCGAACCTGGGAGATATTGACCAAGAAATCCAATAAGGTGATTGGATAGTGCAGTTGATCATCGAGAAGATCAACGAAGAAGAAATGCATGAAGTACGAGAACTTCATGAAACTAAATGAGGAACAAAGGGCTTTGGTAGCATGGATAGCTCAAAGATCAAGAAAGAGGAATCAGCACAGATTCAAGAAATATCAGCCCACGCGTTCAGCAGATATTACAAGCGAGAAGACTTCACGGGAATCCTTAAATGGAATCCACGAGAAGGGAAACTGGAATTGGCTTAAATTAATATCAGCACTGAGCTGGCAATATGACAAAAGCAACAATGATAAGAAAAGGAGTGGTACGACATAATACAACATGAATACCACCAATTCATGAACCTATTCCAGGGAAAAGAGGCCAACAGACCACCACCAAGGAGACCAGGAGTGGATCACGAGATCCACATCGAGAAGGACGAGAAAATGAAAGCAAAGAAAAAGATTCCTTATCAACGCCTTTACATATTAGGAGAAAAGGATTTAGAGGAATTACGTGGATATATACAACAGAATATGAAGAGAGAACAGATACGACACTCATTCGTATGGGCCGAATTACCTATCCTATTCGTCAAGAAAAAGGACTGAAAAATGAGACTATGCGTGGACTACCGAGGACTCAACTCGATAACAAAGAAAGACTGATACCCGCTACCCCTGATTCGGGAAGCACTGGATCAACTGAGGACAGCAAAATACTTCACCAAACTGGACATCAAGGATGCATATCACAACACATGAATAAAGGAAGGAGACGAATGGAAGACGACCTTCGCAGCAAGATATGGAATGTACGAATACTTGGTCATACTATTTGGCATAACATATACACCGGCATCATTCCAACGATAGATCAACCAGGTACTCAACAAATTCCTGGATATATGCTGCATAATCTATTTAGATAATGTACTTATATACTCGGAAAACCTAGAACAACACTGAAAGGACATCAGCAATATTATGTATGAGATTCAGAAATCAGGAATGAAGATCAAACCATCCAAATGCGAATTCCATAAGATGGAAACAGAATACCGGGGATTTATCATCAATGGAAAAGGAGTCCAGATTGACCCAGTCAAGACAGCGACCATATGGGACTGGACGAAGCCAAACAACAAGATAGATATCCTATGCTTTATGACATTCTGCAACTTTTATTGAAGGTTTATTGAAGGGTTTAGCCGAATAGCAAAACTCCTATACAACCTAACCAAGAAAAATGTCAAATGGGAATGAGGAGATAAGGAGTAAAAGGCTTACGACAATATTCGAACAAAACTCACGATGGTACCAATTCTGGTGCACTGCAACCCTGGGAAGGAAACAACTATCGAGACCGACGCATCGAAATATGTCTATTGTGGGATTCTATCTCGGAAATGTGAAGGCGGAAAATGGTACCCAGTGTGCTATCGATCAAAGACAATGACGCCAGCCGAATGCAACTACAATGTTGCCAATAAAGAACTATTGGCGATAGTTCAGGCACTCAAGGAATGGAGATGATACATACAGAACAATGACCATCAGGTCAGAGTTCTAACTGACTACAAGAACCTGGTTCTGTTTATGATGACAAAGGAGCTCAACGACAGACAAATCTGATGGATGGAGAGTCTGAGCAAATATAACTTCAAAATCAAATACTGACGTGGAAAAGAAGGAGGAAAACCGAATACCTTGACAAGAATTGCAAGCGACAAACCACAAGACAAAGAGGCCGAGAGAATCAAGCAGAAAAATTGAGTTCTGCTCCTAAAAGAATACTTCGAAGTGATGAAGTCAACAGAGATCCACGATGTGGATGATGAGAAACTATGAAAAGCAATCGAAGGAGAAAAGGAATTCTTGGAAATAATAGAGAGCCTGGAAAGGGGAGACAAGGAGAGAAAAGAAGTGGCCTTAGGCCTATGCGAATGGAAAAACCACTACCTTTGGTAGGATGGAAAGATCTGGATACCAGAAGACGAAAAGATAAGGACAAACCTTATCAAGAAACACCGCGACAACAAACTGGCAGGATACAGAGGAATGGCTAAAACAACAGAGCTGATCACGTGGAAATACTACTGGCCTGGACTGAGGGAACGAGTCAAATGATACATCAAAAACAGCGACGTATGCCAGAGAATGAAGGTGGTGCGACATGTGCCGTATGGGCTGTTAAAACCCAACGAAGCACCAGAAAAACCATGGACATCCATATCTATGGATTTCATAATGGATTTACCTAAAGCCAACGGATATGACACAATCTTAGGCATGGTAGATCGCCTCACGATGATGAGGTATTTTATACCAACAGGAATGGATATGACAGTACGGCAGTTAGAAACAACGTTCATCAAGGAAATCTTTCGACTGCGTGGACTACCAAGAAACATCATCACCTATCGAGGATCTATTTTCACATCAGGAATATGGAAAGAAATAACGGAAGAACTTGGAATCAGAAGAAAACTTTCTACGGCCTTCCACCTACAGACGAACGGATAGAGCGAATGAACGAATAGCATATTGGAACAATATCTACGAGTCTATATCAACAATCAGTAAGACAACTAGGATGAGTTACTACTAATAGCAGAATTTGCATACAATAATGGAAAGCAAGAAACGATTAAGACAACACCCTTTTATGCAAACTATGGCCATGACTCATAATATCAGGCCGTAGGTCATACGACCAAATGACTGATGATGAAGAAAGAAGATATGAGTTAATTACACAACACCCGGCAAGTGGAGATGACGACAGCACAATTACGACAAAAAGAAAACCGTGATTTATACAGAAAACCTGATCCACACCTACAAAAAGGCGATAAGGTGTGGTTACTATGAAAGGATATACGGACAACATGACTATCCAAGAAATTGGATTACAAGAAAATGGGACCATTCGAGATATTGGAAAGGGTAGGGAAATGAGCATATAAACTCGACCTTTCCCCATCCATGAAGATACACAATACATTCTACATCTTGCTATTAGAACTCTATCAGAGTAACAAGCTTCCTTCACAGATGATTACACCGTCTCCACCTATCGAACTAGATGGAAAACCTGAATACAAACTTGACGAAATAATCAACTCTGGCTTACACTATGATAACCTTCAATACCATGCTAAGTGGACCGGTTATTCAGCCGAACACGATCAAAAGTGGTATCCAGCTACCAACTTCACCAATGCTCAAGATGCCCTCATCCTCTTCTACCAATGCTACACACAGAAGCTGTCAACCAAGTGTCGAGGATGCTCGGAATGACTTCGAGCGCGTGGGTAGCCCCACGAGCGCTCCACTTGACGCAGCCAAATGGGCTGCAGCCGAAGACAAAGTCAGAAACAAGAAGGAGGAAGACGAGAAGACCAGCGAGGCCGAATAGGCCAAGGTGGTCAATGACAACGAAACAAACCAGGCCGTCTATCACGGGATGGCATAAACGGATGATGGGTGCCCTAGGCACCTAGACGGAAAACAACGAAGCAACTTCTTCCTGAGCAAGAAGTCAGCGACAAAGCAATCACTACCAACCACCTCGATCCAAGCCAAATGGCCAACACAACCACAACTTCTGCCCACTGGCCCCTCACAACACAAGATTTCGTGGCAGAACTGCATGCGCTGCTACTGCCCGCTTCACTACAGACAACAATGGGAAGCCAAACAGGCAACCCAAGAGGTTCCGAGGACGGAACCTGGGAAGGGGAGGGATACAAAAGGTTTTGTGTCTAAGGAAGAACTACCACTAACGGTCAAGCAATTGCAGCGAATAATTGATCGCCTCGAGGAGGAAACAAAACGGTAACAAGAAACAGTCGTCCAACTATAGGATGAGAAAAGTAAATACCAATAAACTATCGATGGGATGAGAAGGGGGATAGATATAGTCTAGGCCTCCAACAATGAGACGATAGAAAAGGCAGATAAAGCCTTACAGGAGGAACAGCTCAAATGGAGAGCCATCATCGACAAGGTACGCGGATACTGCCTGGAAGCGACCGACAGCTTTAAACGCTTCAGCAGGTTCGCGGACTACCTTTACAATAAAAGATTCTAAGCTCGAAGGGACTCGAGCTTAAGGAGGGAGGAGCTAATGTCACGAATGTAGTTTAGCAAGGAGAAAGGGTTTTCACATGACTCATAGTTATGAGTCATAGGGATGTTATGTTTCACACATGACCTCATTTAGAGGTCATGGGTTTTGCATATATGACCACTTTGGTCATATGATTGACTTATGATGATATATTATGTTTCGCACATGACCTCATTTAGAGGCCATAGGTTTCACGCATGTGACCACTTTGTTCATATGACTAGTTTATGATGTTTTTGATATGACTTACAGTTGTGAGTCATATGTGGTGTGTGATTTGAGGAGTGAGTTACAGGGGCATGAAGGGCAACTAGAAGAGGAGGTAGTTAGGACTGAGTAGATAGGTTCTTCACGCTTCGTTCTAAGTTATTTCCTTACTTATTACTTTATTCTTTCATGAATATAAAACCTATACACTCTTTATGAATTATTACCTACGAGATGAGAATTCTACTATGCGAGTAGAGTTGGGGAAAGGGTACGATAGGCGATAAGGACCAGAGACATGAGAGTCTCTCCCCCCTTATCGCAGGTATTGGCCTAAGAGCTATCGTCGAGAGAGAAAGCAGAGAGGAGTATCATCTACCTATTGCTGAGAACTAATAACAGTTAGGGAACGTAACACCCATTCTTGTCAATAGTTCAAGAGTTACATTTCCCGAGAGGAATGGTACCCCTCCCCTCTTATCGATCATCTAGTATTGCAAGCACAAATCAGATATCGTGGTCCTCTCCGCTAATATCAGGAGATCATGCTGCGAATCTAGCCAAGTTAGCTAGCCATCTGGTAATAGCCTTGGGTTGAAGTAGGCAAGATATGAACACCTCGCTCGACCAGGTCAATATTGCCTTCTAACATTTACGGAGAGCTACCCAGGACAATACCTTAAAACTACTGAAGGTTCAACAGCAAATCGCAGACTGACAAGATGTACATGACAACGATATTGCAATCTTGTTAATGCAGCTAGCATGTGTAGAATAAGAGGTCAAGGATATCTAGCAGGAGATGCTACAGGAAGTGGCAAAGAAAATAGACACGCAAGACCAGCATCAACAAGAACATGAAGAGGTAACCATGAGGTTTCATGGAACTCTTGGGCAACAAAGCCAGGAGGCATTAGCCTGAGATCAGACCCTAGAGCAAATGGTTACCAGCCTAAGAACAGAATTCCTAGAATTGGGTTCTCAAAGCATCAATCGTGAAAAGGATGTCAACTGTACTCTAGAGTAATAGTGTTTGGACTACACAACTCGCCAGAAAGAAATCTGCAATCTCTAAAAGTAAAAGCGGCAATAACGCAAAGAGACGAATAATGCACTAAAAGTATTAATGGCGTCAGTAAATAAGATACTAGCTGCTATACCAAGTCAAGAAGGTACCAGGCCAGCACCCTTACCCGCAGTCAAGGAGGAGAATGACGAAGATTACTACGCTCCATCTACGCGAATGGAAAAAGGAAAGGTAAGGAAGCAGCTGATGCATCCCCCTCACGGGCCTCAGGAGGTAATCCAAGGGATCCTAGCAATGATGATTATGACAACAATGAGAGAGGAAGAAGGAGAGGAAGTCCAAGCTGTGGCAGGTGAGAACGGATGCCAGAACAATCTGGTATGGTGGAAATACTTACCAATACAATGGCCCTTAATGTGAAGTGGCCATCATAGTGACTCCCATTTTTCGCGGACAAAAATCAACGCAAGACATATACGTTCCGGTTATACAATGCAGGGACTGTTTTGAAAAAAACCCGCTAATTGAGGATAATGCCTGGGAACGAGTTATATACACCCTCAACCGTAGAAAGGGAGATATAGTGCTTCCTTACATTTTTTGGTATAGGAAGGCTATGGAGTGACTTCAAGGGAAACCCCAGCAGCCAGAATTAGCTATGTGGACTCGGTTTGAACATGACATGATCAAACAATTTGCCCCTGTAGAAGCTGAAAGACAAGCACTTTGAGAAATGAAGCTGGCCAAGTACGCGAGCAGTATTGAGCATTACCTCATGATCATGCATAACGTAAATATTAGGACATGCATGACCAGAGAATTCTGGAGAGAGGATGTTGAATCCAAACTTTCAAAACACATTGACTGCAGGTTATTGGCCTTGCAATACATGACAGATCAAGAATGGAAAGAAGCGCATAGGCTATGTGGTCGATCGGAAGAAGCACTTCTTGCTAGGGAAAGGCTGGCAAGAGACCAACTGCTCAAGTCAAAGATAGTCCAAGAGGTCAAAAGAGAAGACCAACTGGACTCTAAACCAAAGTGACAAAGGGATAGTAAACATTATGTTAACAGAGGTGGAGCCCCACCATGGAAGTGGAAAAGAGACAATGAGCCTAAGAAACCGAGGAAGAAGTTGGGAAGTGTGGTAAAGACAATCCACACAAACTTTGACCAGGCCCATACTGGTATCCTGCCGAGTATAATAGATACATGGAGTCGAGACGGAGATTGTACACATTATGGGAAGACAAACCACACATATCAGATGTGTTCAGGAGATGCCCATATCTTGGCGGCAACAGTCAGTTCAAGACTGATAAAAATCTGAATTTGTTGTGAAAGATGGGCTATTATAAAGCCTGAATTAGCATATAGAGTCGCTATCGTCCAGTAACCTGTACGAATAAATAAGATCAAGGAACTAGCGGACGATAATGAACATACCTAGGTCAGTTCATAGGCACCAAGGCGACTGTGTTTAGGTAGTCAGTGTCCATATGGAACCGGAATCAAAATAAGAAAGCCCTTTGGCTAGGATGTATTAGGTACTGATAATGACAGGGAACGGGTAGTCCATGTACAACTACAGGAGTCAAAACTCAAAACGATCAATGCGGCATTAAGCAAGTCTTTCCTTTCATGATCAAAACAAGTAGGCTCTAAGTGAAGGGACCCCACGAGGGACTTAAGAGCTCAAATACAAGGAAGCAATATATGGAGAGCCTGGACCAAAAGAGAGGATAGTTAACAGGCTCACATGACCAAAGAGCCAATAGTACAAAGTTCCTAGGATCCCCTGGTGGCTACTCGCTACTCATGTACAAGCAAGTTACTATACCGAAAAAGTTGGAATATAGCAATACAATATCTACCTGATAACAATACTGACAGGAGAATAACTGATGTGGCCCGCTCTACCTACCACACCAGTCTGAGTTGTATTATACATATGTACTGTCTTGCCTTCTGGCCAGAACATGGGTCAGGGATGTCCCACTTTGGTGCGCAAGGCTCCTCCGAGATAGCTGAACAGATAACTGAAAATCCAAGGGAAAGGGTCGGTGAAAGCGGGAACCCCATACCCGGGGAATAAAATGGCTAATAACTGCTCCAAAATCTGCTATGAGCCTAAGTTTGGCGTGTCGGGAGAAGGCATCCAGCCAGAAAACTGGTCGTGCGCAGTTGCGTATTGTTGAATCTCTGCTTAATATGTAGTCCCAGATTGTCAGAGCTAAAAAGTTATTAGTTTATCTGAGGAGAACTCAATGGTCAAAACTACACAGACGTAGTAACAAACATCTTGTTACCTACACCCAATACTAACGATGCCTAAATACAAAAACCAAGCAAAACTAATCTGTGCTAAGGTTGTGGAATTAGACGCTCCAAAATTAAAAGGATACAACTGTCCTCAGGGGATCGCTAACCTCTATATACATGATAAGCGATAGAAAGTTAAAGTCTTTTTAGACTCAGGATCTAATGTATTCCTTATTAATAAGTACTTAGTTGAAGACCTTCAGATTTCTATAGTAGAAGGCAACAATGGAGTTGATATTTTAGACTTTGATGGATCATCAGCCGCCTCAGGAGGGAAGTGTTACATGCTACCCATAAAATTGGAGATAGAAAAGAACTGACACATCTCAAAAGTGTTATATGAAGTAGCTAAATCTGGTCATTATGAAGTGATAATTCCTTTTGGTTGGTGGCATAGCAAACATGTAGTGTCTCACATCGAAGATGGAGAAAATTGGATTTTCACCGCAAAAAGACGCGAAAACTGTTTGGAAGAAGACGAAGGGATAGCGGATATGTTCGAATGTGATGAATCTGTCGCTTGCGACCCTAATTCTTATCGCATTGGACGAATCAGAGTCATTGAGAATACTTTCGAACTCAAAATATTACCGACGGAATACTGGCAATATAAATATTTATTTGAAGTACAGACAGAAGAAAAAGTAGCCTCAAGAGAAACCTTTCATCATAAGATTAAGTTGATTTCAGGATCAACTCGCCCCTGGGGACCAATATATCCACTATCCGAAAAACAGCTTAAGGCTCTCTGAGAATACTTTGAGACCTTGATCAAGTAGCGACAGATTATCAGAAGTCAATCTCCAGTGAGAGCACCCATATTATTTGTACCCAAACCGAATGAAAAACTATATCTAGTTGTAGATTACCGAAATCTAAACAATATTACCAACCTCAACAAATATCCTCTTCCATTGATATCCGAACTTCGAGAACGAGTAGCTGGCGCCAAGATCTTCACAAAGTTAGATCTTAAAGATGGCTACCATTTGATTAGAATTAAGGAATGAGATGAGTAGAAGATGGGGTTCCAGACAAGATATGGGCACTACGAATATAAGGGTATGCCATTTAGATTGGTCAATACTCCAGCAATGTTCCAAGATATGATGAACCAAGTACTTAAAGAGTATTTGGATGTGGGAGTCGTATATTACCTTTTTGATATCCTTATATATTCAAAAGATGAGAAGGAATACATTGAAGCTGTAAAAAGAGTTTTACAAAGTCTATCAGACTTTGAATTAGCAGTATTGCTAAAAAAGTAGACCTTCCATGCCAGACAAGTGGAATTTCTAGGCTATGTAGTGGCGGTAAATAGAGTGTCTATGAGTACCAGCAAGGTGGAATCAATAATGGTTTGGAAGCCAACTAAGTCAGTCCAAGATGTGCAAGTCTTTATTAGATTCACTAACTTCTACGGATGATTTATAAAAAACTTTATAGCTATTTGTAAACCCATAACCGAAACATTACGAAGAAATTCTAAAGAATTTCAAATGGGGAATTGAGCACACTACCGCTTGCAGAGAACTGGAGCACCAATTCAACACTGCCCCCATACTCCATCAATTTTTCCCAGAAAGAGAAATGGTGGCAGAAACTGATGCTAGTGATTTCACACTAGGTTGCATCCTGTCTCAATACTTTGAGAAAAAGCTACATCCAGTAGCATTCCATTCACGAAAATTGAAAAATCAGCAGAGCATAACTATGAAATTTAAGATAAAGAACTTCTCGCAATCCTAGCAGCATTCAAGGAATGGAGACCCTACTTGATCGGAACAGAAAAACTAGTTAGTCTTTACTGACCATCCAAACCTGCAATACTTTCTCACTTCGAAAGTCTGAAGTGGCCATCAAATTCGATGGGCTCAGAAGTTAGTGGAATACACTTTTTGTATTGTATACTGACTAGGCATGAAGGGCGGAAAGCCTGATATATTAAGTAGATGGCTGGCATACCATCCTGAGGAGGGAGCTACACATTACGAATGGAAAATTTTAAAACCTGAAAATTTCTTCGTATCACTAGTAGTGAGGGTAGGCGATATAGGAGAAGACTGGGATAGAGACAAGTATTTGGATTTGGAACCTCAAAGAGGTGGGAAAGAACCCATTATTAGAATCAAGAGATTGAGCAAAATAGCATACTAGCCAATGATGGACTCAAGAATGGTGGCAGGGCATGACCTGTGTGCCATAGAGGATGACATTGTTCTGAAATATGGACCAGCATTAATAAGGTCAGGGATAGCTGTCGGGCTACTCGAAGGAACTTATAGAAGAGTTACTCACAGAAGCAGATTAGCAGTTCGAAGGATAATCTCTACTGGAGCTAACGTAATTGATACCAATTATACCAGTAAACTCAAGGTAGTTGTTTTCAATCATAAAGACATTGACTGCCAGATAAGAACAGGTGATCACATAGTCCAACTGGTGGTAGAAAAAATCAATACTACAGAAATGATGGAAGTGGGCGACTTGGAAGACACAGACTAGGGAAATGTGGGATTTGGAAGTACCAATATAGTGACAAGATCCTTGATCGTAAAAGAACACGAATCTAGCATCAGTTACCTACAACCATTAGCTATAGACAATGAACCTTCGTACAATATTTCAGAAGAACTGAAGAAAGTTTTAATGTCAAACACTATAATCCTACAAAAAGGTATGAAACTGTTTAATCCAGAATTCTTAAGCGAGATACAGGCAGCTATCGAGAGGGACATAGCTTGGAGGCAATAGATGGAAGAACTCATTAGACTACAAGACGAAGGAAAAGATTACTACCAGGATTGGACCTTAACTGATGATCTACTATACTATAAGCAAAGACTATTTATACCAAATAGTCAGGCACTATACACCAAGAATGCAGAAGGATGTCACGGTGCAAAGGTTGTAGGACATTTCAGACAAGAGAAAACCTTGGAAAGTATTATGTGGGACTTCTACTAGAAAGGACTTGCAGAATGGGTCAATGACTATATACGATCCTGTGATGAATGCCAGTATAATAAATCGCTTAGACATGCCAAGTACAGAGTAATGCAACTATTGCTAATGCCCTATGCAGCATGGGCATTTATCTCAGTGGACGTGATCACACAACTACCGGAGTCGCAAGGATGCACTTAGATAATGGTAGTAGTTGATCGATTCACAAAGATAGCACATTTCATGGGATTACAGACATTGGCTACCACTAAAGATGTCACAAACATATTTCAGAAAGAGGTCTAGAGGCTTCATAGCCTGCTAACCGAAGTCGTCTCAGATACAGACTTAATGTTCGTAGGAGAATTCTGGAAATCTCTTTGTAAGGCACGGGAATTTAAGTAGAGAATGTCAACACCATACCACCCTCAAACTGATGGACAAAGGTGAATGTACCAACCAAGTACTAGAAGGATACCTTTGAAGTTTTGTCAACTAGTATCAAGATGACTGGTATCAGCTACTCTCTTTAGCGGAATATGCCTATAACAACTCCGCAACCAATGCTCATACGATGTCACCATTTTATGTAAACTATGGATTCCATCTACAGACAGAGTGGATGCAGGAGTGGGAAGCTCAAAATCCAGGAGCAATACTTAACGCGAATTGGATTAAGACAATATATGAACAAGCAAAAGGGTCACTAGAAAAGACAAGAGAAGGAATGTCAAAATACTATGACAGGAAAGCCAGACAACAGCAGGACTTCAAGATCGAGGAAAAAGTAAGGTTAAAGGCGAAAGAAATTTACACATGATGGAGATCAAAGAAGTGAAGTCCGAGGCTACGCAGTCCTTTCCAAATATTGGAAAAGTCTGTATCGCGAGTATTCAAGCTCAACATATCCAATCCAGAGAACATTCAGCCCATATTCCATATTGCATTACTAGAACCTTATCACGAATCGGTTCATGACTATTGTCAACAAACTCTTAGAGAATCGGAGGATATTAACAGTGATCAACAATAGGAGGTTGAAAGAATTGTAAGAAGCGAGATTCGCTCTTACAGGAAATAGGTATGCAGCTGCTATCAAGAGAAGCAAGAACTGTGGTACTTTGTCAAATGGGAATAGTGTACAGAAGATGAGAACAGATGGAAGCAAGCCAGTGGTATGGAAAATGTGGAAGAAGTTGCAGAGATTTTTTATATAGAAAGTTTGGACAGGCCAGGAAGGGCAGAAGTAAGATAGTGAGGAAAAGGTTTTCCTAGAGTGGCCAAGTAAATGCAGAAGGTTTTTTACCCTAACCACACTGAGTCTTAAAATATATTTAGAAGAATTATAAAAAGTGGTAAAGGCATTTGAGGCAAAGCCTGGTAGGAGGGAGCTCATATTAGACATATGGAAATCTGAGACAAGTCCACAGACCTCATGGTAGGGTAACTGTGCACAGACCCTCAATTTACCAAAGGCCGAACACCCTGTTAGGCGGACGCCAAACTCAAGTATATAACTGAGGTACGTAGGCCCGAAATCTTTGATTGGGGAATCTGTCGAGGAAGGCTTGTCTCAACAAAGTAAGGTAATATAAAGATTTAAAGGGTGAAACAAGATTATATTGATAAGATCTCTTCTCCGTTGCTTGATGATGTCGGTAAAGCTCGGGAGGGACCTCGATATTTATATCCCGCGTCTGAGTGTTCGCGGACTACTTCTAACTACTATGCTTTCGAAGTACCACTCTAGCTTTAATACGCGAAGGTCCAGAATCTTATGAGTGCGAACACCGTTTGACCCTGAAACTTATCCGACCCTTTTGCAGACACGGAATAGTATTCCTCCATTGAGATGACTGCGATATTTGTAATACCAAACAGCGGCCTCTAACTTAGATGTCTGCATAGACTATTATAATACTTTAGTCTTGTTGACTATCATTCCAGTAGTCTCTTCGTTCATGAAGTGATCAAGTTCATGCCGGTTCACCTAGTGCTAATTGCAAGTTCGAGCCCGACGTGTCAGCGTCTTAAGGGTCTCCGACTTATCTTCGTCTTCCGTTCTGAGCGTGCTTCCCCTTGGTCCGCTGGCCGCCATGGAGGGGTCCTATTACTAGGACAACGAACCTACAGCAGATCTCAGAAGGGTATGGGTGGATTCGGTATACCTTTAGTAGCTTCCACTACTAGGATATCTTCTTGGCGTATTTAGCGGAAAACGTCCCGTCACCTTCGGCCCATAGTTAGGAAACCTAACTTTGAAGCCTACTATCACAATTCGCCTATCACGGATTTCTTCCGTTCCACTTCCCAGACGTCGCCAAAGGTCTGCTCTCATATATCCCGCGAACAGCATGTGGTCGTACAGACGGCGGTGACGTATATGGTGTTGTGACGTGGGCTTCATTGATGTGACATTTTAGTTATGAGACGCAACTCTCGAAATATCGCTAATGACGTGCGGGCCCCATAACGGGGCCGGAGGGGGGTGTTGGCTCCAGTAAATTCAGGGTCTGTGCGCAGTTACCCTATTACGGGTCTGTGCACATGTCTCGGATTTCCATTTGCCTAACATGAGCTCACTCCTAACAGGCTTCGCCTCGAATGCCTTTATAACCTTTTATAATTTTCTTCTACATACATTTTAAAACTCAGCGTGGTCAGGATGAAAAACCTCCCGCGTTTACTTGGCCATGATAGGAAAACCTTTTCCTCACTATCTTACTTCTGCCCTTCCTGGCATGTCCAGATTTTTATTATGAAAATTCTCCACAACTTCCTCTGTGTTTTCCATACCGGCAGCAGGCTGCCATGTGTTCTGATCTTCCGAACACCCTTGCCACTTAACGAAGTACCACAGTTCCCACTTCTCTTGATAGTGGCCCTCCACTTGTCTCCTGTAAGAACGAATGTCGCTTCTTACTATTTTCTCAACCCCCCATTGCAGATCACCGTCAATGTCCTCCAGTTCTCTAGGGGAGTGTTGACGATTCTTATGAACTGGTTCGCGCTAGGATTCTAATAGTGCACATGGAATATGGGGTGAATGTTCCATCGATCAGATATGTTGAGCTTGAAGGCTCGTGATCCGCGTTTTTCCATGATTTGAAAAGGACCGTATCGCTTGGGACTTAGCTTCTTAGATTTCCGTCGGGTTCAAATGTTTTTAGCATTCAACATTACTTTGTCCCCGATCTTGAAGTCTGGCTGTTGTCGAGCTTTCCGGTCATAATATTTTGACATTCCTTCCTGTGTCTTTTCTAGCGACCCACTTGCTGGTTCATGTATCATCTTAATCCAGTTTGCATAAAGCGTTGCTCCTAGATTTTGAGCTTCGCACTCCTTCATCCACTCTGTCTGTGGATGGAATCCATAGTTCGCATAGAATGGTGACATCCCGTGAGCGTTGGTTGCGGAGTTGTTATAGCCATGTTCAGCGAGCGGTAATAGCTGATACCAGTCGTCCTGATCATAGTTGACAAAACTTCGCAGGTATCCTTCCAGCACTTGGTTGGTACATTCAGTTTGTCCATCAGTCTGAGGGTGATATGCCGTTGACATTCTGTGCTTAATTTCTAGCGCTTTGCAGAGGGATTCCCAAAATTCTGCCGCAATCTTTGAGTCCTTGTCCGCGACAATTTCGGTTGGTAGGCTGTGCAGCCTTCAGACTTCTTTCAGGAATGCGCTTGCGACATCCTAGGCTGTAGCCGACATCAGTAGTCCGATGAAATGTGCCATCTTTGTGAACCGATCAACGACTACCATTGTTTGAGTGCATCCTTGCGACTCTGGAAGCTATGTGCTGAAGTCTACTGAGATGGACGCCCATGCTGCGTTGGGTATTTGCAGGGGCTGCAATAGTCCGTACTTTGCGTATCTAAGCGATTTGTTATGTTGGCATTCATCGCAGGATCGTACGTAATCGTTGACCCATGCCGCAAGTCCTTTCCGGTAAAGGTCCCTCATGATTATTTCCAAAGTCTTTTCTTGTCCGAAATGTCCTGCAACCCTTGCATCGTGACATCCTTCTGTAATCTTAGTATATAGTACTTGACTATCTGGTACAAATAGTCTTTGCTTATAATATAGTAGATCGTCGGTTAAGGTCCAGTCTTTGGGAAAATCCTTTCCTTCATCTCGTAACCTAATGAGTTCTTCCCTTCATTGCCTCTATGCTGCATCTGTTCCGATAGCTGCCTGTATCTTGCCTAAGAATTCAGGGTTAAACTGCTTCATACCTTTCTGCAGAATAATAGCATTTGACATTAGAACTTTTTCGGGTACTTCTGAAATATCGTACCAATGTTCTTTGTCTTTAGCCGATGCCGGTAGGTACCTGATGCTAGGTTACTGTTCCTTGACGATCAAGGATCCTGTCACTATATTGGTGCTTCCAAATCCTGCGGTTCCTCGCTCCGTCTCTTCCAAGTCGTCGACTTCCATCATGTCCGAGATGTTGACCTTTTCTACTACTAGTTGAGCTATGTGATCGCGCATTCTTATTTGGTAGTCCTCATCCTTATGGTTGAAAAGTACGACTTTGAGTTCACCGGTATAATCAGCATCGATTACTCCTGCGCCGGTAGAGATACCGCTTCAGACCGCTAATCCGCTTCTTGAGGCAACTCTTCCATAACTTCCTTCAGGTAGCCCTACGGCTATACCCGTCCTTATTAGTGGTTGTCCATATTTCGCAATAATGTCATCTTCTATGGCGTACAGGTCATGCCCTGCCGCCATTCTTGTGCCTTTTGTTGGCAGATATGCCTTTTTGCTCAATCTCTTGACTCTAATCACGGGTTCCTTTCTACCTCTTTGACGTTTCAGATCCAAGTCCTTATCTCCATCTCAGTCCTCTCCTTCATCGCCTACCCTCGCTACTAGTGATACCAAGAAATTTTCTTCTTTCCAAATTTTCTGTTCGTGATGCGCAGCTCCCTCCTGAGGACGGTACTCCGGCTGTCTGCTTAATGCATCAGGCTTTCCGCCCTTCGTGCCTGGTCGGTATACAATGCGGAAATTGTATTCTACCAACCTCTGAGCCCATCGAATTTGACAGCCACTCCAGACTTTTGATATGAGGAAGTATTGCAGGTTTTGTTGGTCGGTAAAGACTGTAATCGGTTTTTCCGTTCAGATTAAGTAGTGTCTCCATTCCTTAAACACTTCGAGGATTGCGAGAAGTTCTTTATCATGAATCTCATAATTGCGCTCCGCCGAGTTTAACTTTCTGGAATGGAAGGCTACTGGATGTAATCTTTCTCAAAGTATTGACAAAGGACGCAGCCCAGTGCAAAATCGCTAGCATCCGTTTCTACCACCGTTTCGCTTTCTGGGAAAAGGTGATGGAGCATGGGGGCTGTGGTGAATTGGTGCTTTAGCTCTTCGAAAGCAGTGTCCTGTTCAATTCCCCTTTTAAAATTCTCAGGATTTCCTTGTAACGTCTTGGTTATTGTCTTGCAAATAGTCGAGATGTTTTTTATGAATCGTCGGCAGAAGTTAGCAAACCCTATAAAGACTTTTACTTCTCTAACCGACTTAGGTGCTTTCTAGACCATTATGGATTCCACCTTTCGCGTGCTCATAGACACCCCATCGACTGTCACCATAGAGCCTAGGAATTCTACTTTTGTGGCATAGAAAGTCAATTTCTTTAGCGATACTGCCAATTGAAAGTCCGACAGACTTTGTAAAACTCTTTTGACAGCTTCACTATGTTCCTTTCTATTTTTTGAATAGATGAGAATATCATCAAGGTAACATACGACTCCAACGTCAAGGTATTCCTGGAGAACTTGATTCATCATATCTGGGAAAGTTGCTGGAGAATTGACCAATCCAAAAGGCATAACCTTAGATTCGTAATGTCCCTATCTTGTACGGAACGCCATTTTCTATTCGTTTCCTTCGTTTATCCTAAGTAGGTGGTAACCGTCTTTAAGGTTTAACTTGTAAAGATCTTTGTGCCGGCTACTCTATCTCTCGAGTTCGGACATTAGGGGAAGGGGCTGTTTGTTGAGGATCGTAATCTTATTTAGATTTCGGTAATCCACAACTGGGCATAGTTTGCCATCAGGCTTGGGTACGAATAATATGGGTGCTCCTGCTGCCGATTGGCTCCGCGTGATTTTTCCTTATTCGATCATTGTCTCCAAGTATTCTTGTAAAGCCTGAAGCTGTTTTTCGGATAGCAGGTATATGGGCCCCTAGGGGGGAGTTGATCCTGGAACCAACTTAATTTCGTGATCGAAAGACCGTCTTGGGGCTAATTTTTCTGCCGTCTGGGCTTCCAACAAATGTTTAAAATGCCGGTATTCTTTTGGTAAGGATTCGAGTTCCACCGTATTCTCAATAGTTCCGATTCTTCCGATTCGGCATGCATTTGGGTCCTAAGTAACAGATTCATTGTATTCGAACATGTCCGCTATTCCTTCATCTTCTTCCACACAGTTTTCACAACATTTTGCGGAGAAGGTCCAATTTTCTGCATATTCTATGTGAGACACTGGGTGTTCACGATGCCACCAACCAAAAGGAATTATCATTCCATAGTGACCTGCTTTAGCCACCTCACATGATACTTCTGAAATGTGTTGATTTTGTCCTATTTCCAATTTTATTGGGAGAGTGTAACACTTTCCTCCCAAGGCGGCTGACGATCTGGCAAAGCCTAAGATCTCAACTGCATTGTCGCGTTCTACAGAGTGAACGCGAAGGTCTTCAACTAGGTCCTTGATGATAAGGAATACATTGAATCCCGAATCCAACAAGACTTTAACTTTCTGTTACTTATAGTGTATATGGAGGTAAGCGATCTCCTCCGGACAGTTGTATTGTTTTGGGTTTGGAGCCTCTGGTTCCACGCGCTTGGCGTGGATAAGACTTTCTTGGTTCTTTCATTTAGGCATCATTGGTGGGGGGTGTAGGTAACAAGATGTTTGTTACTATGCCCGCATAGTTTCGACCATTGAGGTCTCCTCAGACAAACTAGTAACTCTTTAGCTCTAACAATCTGGGTCTACATACTAAAGCAGCGTTTCACAGATACGCTATTGTGCACGACCAGTTTTCAGGCTGGATGACTTCTCCCGACACCCCAGACCTAGGCTCATAGCAGATTTTCGGCTGGTTATTAGCCATTTTACTCTCCTGGTGTGGGATTCCAGCATTCACCGAATCCTTTCCCTTAGGATTTCGGTTATCCGTCCAGCTCCCTCAGAGGGACCTTGCGCACCAAAGTGGTACATCTCTATCCCACACTCTGGCCAGAAGGCAAGATAGTACATATGTATAATACGACTCAGACTCATGTGGTAGGTGGAACGGCCCACCTCGGTCGTCCTCCTGTCGTGTATTGTTATCAGGTAGATTTTGCATTACTATGTCCCAACTTCTTCGGTATAGTAACTTGCTTCCACACGGGTAGCAGGCAACCACCAGGTGACTCGAGGAAGTTCGTACTGTTGGCTCCCGGGCCATGTGGGCCAGTTAACTATCCTCTCTTTCGATCAAGACTCTCCATATATTGATTCTTGTTTTCTAGCTCGTAAGTCCCACGTGGGGTTCCTTCACTTAGAACCTACTTGCGTTGATCCCGAAATGAGAGACTCGCTTCACACCGCTTTGATCATTTTGAATTTCGATTCCCGTAGTAGCACACGGAATACCCAATCCGCGTCGTAGTCGGTCCCTAATACACCCCTGCTAAAGGGGGTTCCCATTTCAATTCCAGTTCCATTAGTACACTGAATACCCAAACGCTATCGCCGTTATTGCCTAGTGAACTGACCTAGGTCACTTCTTCGTCGTTCCCCAGTTCACAGATTTTATTCACTCAGACTGGGTGCTGAACGGCCGCAACTTTGCGTGCTAATTGCGGCTTTACAATAGCCGAGCTTGCTCGTCGAATTTCCATTTTTATCAATCTTGAGCTCACCATTGCAGCCGATATATGGGCATATCCCCAACATGTTTGATAGTTGTGGCTTTTCTTCCCACAACGTGTACAATCCCCATCTCATCTCCGAGTGTCTATTACACTCTGCGGTATACCGGTATGGGCCTGGGCGAAGTTTGTGTGGGTGGTCCTTGTCGTACCTCCCAACCTTTTCCTGGGCTTCTCCGGTTCATCGTCCCATTTCCGTTTTTGTGGTGGGGCTTCACCTCCCTTGACATAAAGTTTAGTATCCCTTTGTCGCTTCGGTTTAGAGTCCCATCGGTCTTCTCTTTTGACCTCAGGGACTATTTTAGGCTTGGACGGTTGGTCGCACCCAATTTTCTTTCTGGCTAACAATCCTTCTTCTGACCATCCGCATAGCCTTAGTGCCTCTTCCCATTCTTGATCCGTTGTATATTGCAGGGCCGACAACCTCCGGACAATTTGTTCAGGAAGTTTATCTTTGACTTCCTGTCTCCAGGACTTCCCGGTCATGCGTGCACGACTGTTATGGTTGTGCATAAGTGCCAGATAGCATTCAATACTGCCATTGTATGTGACTAGTTTCATTGCTCGAAGGGCTAGTCTTTCAGCTTCTACCGAGGCGAATCGCTTGATCATATCATGTTTGAAGCGGGTCCATGTTACCAGCTCTGGCTGCTGGGTTTCCCCTTAAAGTCCGCCCATAACCTTCTGGTACCATATGGTATAAGGAAGGACTATCTCTCCTCTTGTACGGCTGAGCACATATATGACACATTCCCGGCCATCGTCCCAGATTCGCGGATTTCGCTCGTTGTAGTCGGTGCATTGTAGGATCCACACATATATATCTTGCGCGGTTTTATCCTCAAAGAATGGGGATGGCTCTGATGGTCACTTGATGTTTAGTGCCAGCGTGTTGGCAAGCCTCTCTGCCATTCCAGACTGTTCTGGTGTTTGTCCTTGCCTTGTCGGGCTTGGACTTCCTCTCCTCCTTCCTCTCTCATCATCATCGTCATCATCGTCACTGGGATCTCCAGTGTTACCTCCCTGGGCACCTGAGGCCAATGCATCAGCCGTTTCGCGTCCTTTTCCCTTGTCCTTGCATGTTGCTGGAGCGTAGTACTCCCCATCATCAGTTTCCTGGACTGTGGGTAAGGGTGCGGGTCCTGCAGCTTCGGGACTTGGTGCGGTAGCTAGTATTTTATTTATGGCTGCCGTCAACCCTTTTAGGGTTTGATTTGTCGTGATATTCTGCAGTTGTTGCTGGTCTTGAGACCTGCGAATCTCCGCTTGCTGGGTTGTCTAATCTGCACGCATTTGCCACAGGGTACGGTTGACCTCTCTTTTGCTCACGACGTTCTGGGCGCGAAATTCTACGAATTCCGCTTTTAGACTAAGGACCATTTGTTCCAGAGTCTGGTCTTGGACTAATGCCGCTTGGCTTTCTGCCCCGCAGGTTCCATGTACCCTCATGGTTACCTCTTCATGTTCCTGTTGATGCCTTTCTTGAGCGTCAATTTTCTTTGCGACTTCTCGCAATATCTCTTCATGTATACCCTTTACTTCGCTTTCCATGCCTGCCAGCTGCAACAACAAGATTGCAATATTATTATCGTGGACATCTTGCCCATCGGCGATTTGCTGTTGAATTTTAATTAATTTTAAGGTATTATCTTGGGTGGCTCCCTTCAAATGTTTGAAGGCGATGTTGGCTTGGTCAAGTGAGGTATCTATATCTTGTCTTATTTGACCTAACGTTATTGCAAGACGCGCAGCCAATCTGGCTAGGTTTGCAGCGTGTTCTCCTGGTCTCGGTGTGGGGGCCCTCGATATCCTGTGAGTGCTTGTGATACTAGAGGATCAATGAGAGGGTAAATTTCCTCTCCTGAACGTAGGTTCATGTGGTGTTGATGGGAAGGGACTATGAATAGCGGAATCATCGGCCCTTTCCATCGTGTTGGGTCAGGTATCCATAGGTTCAACCGCTGTTATCTGTTTTCTCGTGTCTTGAGGTATCTCAGCCATTTTGATGCTTTCCAGGTATGCTAATTACTCTAATAGCCCTGGATGTGTGATTACTGGTACTTCGTACCAGAGTTCTCAATATCCTTTAAATGGTTTAATGAATCCTATATAAGGTATCCAATGCTTGAGATACTCTAGAGGTGTAGGTATAAAAGGGTTCGGTTGGTCCGACTCGGGACTCAAAACCTGAATCTCCTTTTTCTCGACGTTTAGGATGTACTTATAGTACATATAGAAGTGTGTGAGGCCCAGGCCATGGGGATGTCTGGCCTTCGGATATCTGTACCTGGCTTCTTGTTATTGGAGTACTGGGTACTCCACTAAACAAAGCTTGCTGACTTGGTGGAACTCCACTCGAAGTCCGGACAGTACCATGTACGGTATATGCAATTGAATTGATCTCTCGTTGGGATCCCGAAAGTTATTGTGAACCATGTGGGTTCTGTGACAAACTCTTCTTCGATTTCGAATAACTCACTATCGAATACTTCCTCAATCTTTTGAATATAGATGGGATCGTGAGGTGCTACGAAAATATAATCAAAGTCTGAGGTGAGGGTGGAGTTTGAGGTGAACTCGTAGTTCATATAGTGAGCCATGGTAACAGGAGAACTATCAATATACTGATGGGCGGACGCCAAAATCAAGTATATAACTGAGGGACGTAGGCCCGAAATCTTTCATTGGAGAATCTGTCATGGAAGGGTCGTCTCGATAAAGTAAGGTAAGGTAAAAATTTAAAGTGTGAAACAATATTATATTGATAAGATCTCTTCTACGTTGCTGGATGATGTCTGTAAAGCTCGGGAGGTACTTCGATATTTATATCCCGCGTCTGAGTGTACGCGGACTACTTCTAACTACTATGCTTTCGAAGTACCACTCTAGCTTTAATATGTGAACGTCCAGAATCTTATGAGTGCGAACACCGTTTGACCCTGAAACTTATCACACCCTTTTGCAGACAAGGAATAGTATTCCTCCGTGGAGATGACTGCGCTATTTGTAATACCAAACAGTGGCCTCTAATTTAGATGTCCGCATAGATTATTATATTACTTTAGTCTTGTTGACTATCGTTCCCGTAGTCTCTTCGGTCATGAAGTGATCAAGTTCATGCCAGTTCACCTAGTGCCAATCGCAAGTTCCAGCCTGACGTGTCAGCGTCTTAAGGGTCTCAGACTTATCTAGGTCTTCCTTTCTGAGTGTACTTCCTCTTGGTCCGCCGGTCTCCGTAGAGGGGTCCTATTACTAGGACCAACCAACCTACAGCTGATCTCAGAAGGGTATGGGTGGATTCGGTATACCTTTAGTAGCTTCTACTACTAGGATATCCTCTTGGAGTATTTAGCGGAAAACGTCCCATCACCTTCGGCCCATAGTTAGGAAGCCTAACCTTGAAGCCTACTATCTCAATGCGCCTCTCACAGATTTCTTCCGTTCCACTCCCCTAACGTCGCCAAAGGTCCCCTCTCATATATCCTGCGAACAGCATGCGGTCAGACAGACGGCGGCGACGTATATGGTTAATGAAGTTAGCTTCATTGATGCGACATTTTAGTTATGGGACGCAACTCTCGAAATCTCGCTAATGACGTGCGGGCCCCATAAGGGGGCCAGAGGGGGGTGTTGGCTCCGGTAAATTGAGGGTCTGTGTGCAGTTACCCTACCGTGGGTCTGTGCACATGTCTCGAATTTCCATTTGCCTAACACACCCTCCTCTGGCCCCCTTATGGGGCCAGCACATCATTTGTGAGATTTTGGGAGTTGCATCCTATAACTAGAATGCCACATCAACAGAGTCCACTTCATAACACCGTATACATCACCACCATTTATCCGACCACAGGCTGTTCGCAAGATATATAGGAGGGGACCTTTGGTGACATCTAGGAAGTGGAATTGAAGAAGTCCATCAGAGGCACATTGAGATAGTAGGCTTCAAAGTTAGGCTTCCTATACTGTAGGCTAAAAGCTGACATCATATTTTCGGCGAAATACTCTAGGAGGATGTCCCAGTAGTGGAGGCTATTGAGGACATACCGAATCCACCCATATCCTTCTGAGATCAGCTATATGTTGCTTGGTCCTAGTAATAGGACCACTCTACAGAGGCTGGAAGACCAATGGAAAGCACGCTCAGAAAAGAAAACCTAGACAAGTTGGAGAGACTCTTAAGATGTTGACATGTTGGGCACGGACTTGTCATTGGTACTTGGTAGCCTAGCATGAACCTAATCACTTCATGACTAAAGACACTACTGGAACGATAGTCAACAAGACTAAAGTAATATAATAGTCTATGTGGTCATCTCAGTTGAAGGCCACTATTTGGTATAACAAATAGCATTGTCATATCACCAGGGGAATACTATTCAATAACCACGCAAGAGTATGATAAGTTTCAGGATTAAATGGTACTCACACTTATAAGGTTCTGGATATTTATCTATTAAAACCAGAGTGGTACTTCTGAGGCCTAGTAGTTAGAAGTAGTCTGTGAACACTCAGACGTGGGATGCTAATATCAAAGTACCTCCCAAGCTGTACAGACATCATCAAGTACCAGAGAAGAGATCTTATCAATATAACTTGGGTTATAATATAAATCTTTATTTTACTAATTTTATCGCGATGAGTCTTCCTTGACAGATTCTCCGACCAAAGATTTTAGCCTATGTCTCTCAGTTATACTGGAGTTTGGCATTAGCCTAACAGGTTTTTCTGAGGAATGCCTTGGTATTATCAATAGGATTGAGATCTGCTAAGTTGGATAGTCAAGACAATCTCTTATAACTGCAACCTGCTGGCAATTTCTGATTTTTCTCACTAGTATACTGAGAGGCATTATCTGCTGATAGGTAGATATTGTCAGAAGGTCTATTCTGATATTCTATAAAAAAGAAAAGGTGTTGCTAGTCGATCCCAATTGCATATTGGTAGGAATTGAAACCTAGTTTAGCTCTTGGACAAGTCCTTTTATTGCTCTTCTTTCTGATAAGAATTTGTTGAAATTTTCTACTATTAATTTCATAAGTATATTTCTTTTAAATACCTTGTATTTCTCTCCTTAGTTATATTTTCTGGTTTACCTATAGATCACGAACATTACTAGAGCTAGAGCATTTATATAATGGGTAGTTTATTTATATTTCATGATAACGATGGGATAATTGGATATAAATTTTCTTATTGCATGTGCAGGATGTTTCGATTATTTTCATTTATGTACTGTGATCTTTTAAGAAAGCGCATTACATGTTGATTTTCCGCTTAAAATATCTCACTTCTTTTTTTTTTTTTTTCCTTTTTTTTTTTTTTTTTTTTTTTTTTTTTTTTTTTTTNAAGAACTTGCATGCAGCGCTAGCTATGGCATAAACAAAACATTAATCTCAAAAACCCGCAAGTAACAAATGAACTTTCGCACCAAACTATAAAATCCTCCTTAATATGCCCGATGGCCGACACCAAATCCCTAAGGAAATAAAACAATAAAACGCATGATCATGACAAAAAATAATCTCCTAGCAAACCAAGAAAACATAGCGGGCGGAGGTCGGTCCCTTTTCAGGGAGCGAAACCGTGGATCGGTAGAGCGGACGCGTCTGTGGTCGGGGGGCTCTGAGGGTCCCATTCTGCTGGGGGCATGCCTGGTGGGAAGCCTGTCGCTGTGACGTTTATGTATCTAGCAAGGGAGTTGAGAGTGGCGGGGTCTAACCAGAGGGGGCTGTCCCTATCTAACGACGTGAGACCTTGGAGGTGGCGCTCACAAGGTTCCCTGCGGGACTCGCAGGACAGGATGGCGTGGGTGAAATCTTCTTCGTCCTCCTCGCAAAACGGGCAGAGGGGAGAGCGGTCTTCAGTGAACCATGAAGGGTGGGCAGCGAGGTAGCTTTTGCCTGGTCGCATCAGGTGGATCCTTCCCGCCATGAACCTACCCAGCCCGATGAAGGGGTGGGGCTTTAGGGAGACGGGGTAAGGGTAGGCCGGGGGCGGTGGGAACTGGTCGTTCCAGTCTTTAACTAGCGCCGATCTGATTCTTAACTTGATTGACTTGTAAGAGGGGGTGTCTTCTCCCATTGGAAGACAGGCTGGTGGGAGGAGGTCGGGGGAGGCCATCGGTAGAGGACCGGAAACGGGGATGAAGGGGAGAGTTCGATGAGCGATAGCATCAATTGGAAGGTGTTTTCGTATAGGCGGGGAGGGGACAACGGATCTCTGTGAGAGCGGAGCATAGACCGATGTCAGGCCTCGCATGTGGTGACGGTGGTCGTCAAGGGCCCTGAAGGGGGATGAAGTCGGGAACGTGGGGTGGAGCCTGGCAGTTGCTGGGTTGGCCTCCGGCGGGAGGCAAACCAGCCTTATGGCTGCAAGTCTTTGGCGGTTACGTATCAGGAGGGGCATGGGGGGCAGGGCTGACTCGCAAGCAAGGGTGCCTATAGGTGTCGAGGAGAAGCAGTTCGTGACCCATCTCTGGACAGCCCTCCAGAAGACCGACATGCGGTCGAGGAGGATAAGACTTGGGGAAAAAAGGTCCGCGCCATAGAGGAGGATCGGGGAGATCAATAATGCTGCCAGTCAGTGGCAGAGGAAGGGAGGAAGGCCCTTACCGGGTCTAGATAGTCTCTTGATGGTGGCGAAGGCACCCTGGGCCAGGCCAAGTCTCCTAACGAAGTGGGACGTGGTACCTCTTGTGCCTGAAGTAGAGGAGGGTTCGAACCAGTATCCGAGCCAGCATATTAGCTTGGAGGGGCGAAAGACGAGGTCATCCAGTAGAACCGGGATTGGGGGTGGGACTTTTTGAGAGGGGGTCTCCCAGTGCATGAGTTCTGTTTTCGGGATCGAGAAGGACACACCCAGCCTACCAGCCTTCCGGTGTAGGATTTTGGTGAAGCCTTGCAGTGTTTGGATATTCCTCCGGTAAGAGCCCGAGGCTACTGTGACCGCGAAGCCGTCCGCGTAGGATAGGATGAGGCCCCTGGGGACCGAGAAGTGGAGGGTAGAGACGTAAATGACAAAGAGGAGGGAGGAGATCGGGTAGCCCTGAGGGGTACCAACTGAGACAGGTGAGAAGATCTGAGGTGCGCCCTGGAAGACCAGGCGGCAGGTGCGGTCGTAGAGGAAAGACCTTATCCACGAGACCATGTAGGGATTGACCGCCCTGGTGGCGAGTCTCTCGCAAAGTATCGGGGCCGAGACGTTGTCGAAGCCTCCTTTGATGTCAAGGAAAAGGGTCGAGACCTTGAGCTGGGGGCGCATAAATAGCTGGACCTCGTGGGAGAGGGTAGCTGCCGCGTCAAAGGTACTCAGACCAGGTAGGGAGCCAGTCTGATTGGGGGAGAGGAGACCCAGGAACCGAGCCAGGGCCGAAAGCCGGTTTGCCATCACCCTTTCCAGGATCTAGGAAACTGTCTCCAGGAGGACGATGATGCGGAACGATGTAGGGGTGTTGTAGGAGGGTTTACCATGTTTATCCAGCACTATGCCGTTGGCCTTTTTCAGGGAGGGAGGGTAGTGCCCATACCTGACCAGGGGGCCCAGGAGGGATGTGAGGATGCTCGGGTTGATCGAGTGGACTTTCTTCCAGACTGAGTAGGGTATTTGGTCCGGCCCGGGGGCAGAGGACGAAGAGGACTTCCGAAGAGCCGCTGAAATTTCTTCCGCTGACAGTTCTGGGACGTCTTTAAACTCACGTAGGATGCGAGGGGGGGGAGAAGACCTCTTGTCGGGAAAGAAGTGCTCAAGGAGGGCTTTGTTGATTTCATTAGGGGTATTTGCCCCCGGAATTTGAGGGAATCTGTCTGGTGGTTTTCCAAACGCGAACCTTTTCGCCGTCCAGAGAGTCTGGGGGTTCGCCGTTTGCAGGAAGTTCTTCCAGTATTCATTCTTGGCCTTCTTGATAGCCTTGAAGTACAGGAGCCGCGCCTCCCTGCAGAGTTTTTTGGACGAGGGGAGGGGGTCCTTGCGGGCCGCTCGGACATTGGAGTGGAAGGCTGATCTTGGTGCCGTCAGGTTGGGGGTCCACCAGGGTTTCGACCTATAGGAGGGTCTTTTGTCGGGGGTGTGACCCTTGAGTAGGGACCTTATCCTATCCAAGGCCGTGTCAAACCATATTGACAGTGTTCGTGGCATAGGAAGGGGGGGAGAGGGTCGGAACTTCATTTTTTTAGCCCTTCCTCGAGGGCGGGCCAGTCGGTCTTCGCCCACGACTGAGAGGGGGGTGGGGGGCGGGCCAAGGGCTCCGATAGTGTGATGAGGATTGGGACATAGTCTGACCCCATTGGAGGGAGAGGCGTGCTCCAGGATTGGACGTTAGGCGAGAGGGGGGCATTGGCAAATGCCAGGTCTATCACTGAGGGGCGGAGGTTTGAATCGAAGGGGAAGTAGGTGAGGGTACCGGGTGTGTTTAGGAGGCAGAAGCCGGCACCGGCAGCCTTCTCAAAGAATGGGGAGGATGTCCCAAGGTCCTGAACTGAGAAGAGACGACCTGGGTCAGCGGAGGGATGGTGGATGTTGAAGTCACCGACGACCAGCGTGGGGGAGGGTGAGGGAGGGAATGCAGCATCCGGCGAGATGGTCCTTTTGAAGGGGGAGCCGTCCCAGGTGCTGTAGAGGTTCATCACGCGGAACTTGGTTATAAAGGAATCAAAAAATCCAACTGAAGAAAAGAAATCCATCGCCATCCAGTCTCTTGCTTCAGAAAAAACAGGAAGAACCGAGAACTGTTGTGTGGAGGAGAGGTGGAGGTAGCATGCCACTCGGGGCTTGCCACCGTTGGGGCATTGGGGCAGAAAAGGCTTAAAATCCGCAAACGCAGGGGGCTTATCTCTGTACAGTGGGGGGTCTTGAAGTGCAACAAGTGTGGGGGGGTGGTCCAGTAGAGAAAAGGAATTAAACAAGGAGAGAAACACATCCCAGCTTCCCAAGCAGTTGTGTTGTAGCTGTCTCTTTTACACATCTNAGAGAAAAGGAATTAAATAAGGAGAGAAACACATCCCAGCTTCCCAAGCAGTTGTGTTGTAGAATGGAAATGGAATTATTGGAGCCCGTCGCCAGCACAGAACTCACAGGGGAGGTGCGACCAGCCATTACACGCCTTGCGGCGTCTCAGGGAGTGGGAAAGGAGTGGGAGTTGCCTGCCATGCGGGGTTCGGCGGGGCACCTCCTCGGGGTTTCGGAACGTTTGCGGGGGGACGTGCCGGGGGGTCATCACCACGCCTAGGGCGGGGTGTCTCAAAATCGATGGGGGGTAGGAGGGGTCGTGCACCAGATGAAGGACCCTTGCCGGGGTCGTTCGTCGTGTCCATTCTTTCCTCATCCTGCGGTAGAGGGGGCTCTCTACGGAGAGCAGGGGGGGCAGGTCTCGATGGGCATTCTCGAGCGAGGGCCAGGTGGGGGCCTTTGCATATGGCGCAGAGTGGGGGGGAGGTCGGGCAGCAGTTGGTAACTGCTCGGAGGTTTCTGCCCTTTGGGCAGGTAGGGTTCTGGCACCTGTATGCCTGTTTCCTGTGGGAGAGGGCGAAGATGGGACAGACCGGATGGTCGACCTTGCATCTAGCCGAATGGTGTCCGTACTCACAACTGTTACGACATTGAGTGAGGCCATTAGCCGAGTATGCGCGTTCGATCTTGCATCGAGAGGAGTAAAGGTAAGAGTTGCCTAGCATTGCGGCCTCATTTTCCGGAGCTACGTTGACGACTACTGAGGTTGCCTTTTTCTGGATTCGAGAACCGCGGTCGGGGTTAAGGTAACAGGCAGAGAGGATCTGGACGTTCTTGACGTTGAGAATAGTGTTAGACAGGGACTGGAAGAGGTCGCTGTCTTCCTCAGGGAGGTATGCAATGGGGAGGGAGTGAACAGCCAGTTGCACCTCGTTTGGTGCAGAGCGGAAAGGGAGCCAGGGGGAGTCTCCGACAGGGAAGGATTGATTTAGTTTTGCAGAAGGTGCTTCGTAGTAGAGTGCGTAGGAGGTAGATGGGACAAAGGGCGAAAGAGCTAGGAGGGTTACCGCTCCTCTATCGTTTACGCGGGCAGAGAATGATAGGGGGAGAGTACAGCCGGCCTCTCTTAAAACTGAAGCGGCGGAGTCTGGGAAGGAAGCCGCTATAAGTTCAGCCTGAGGGTGAGGGAAGGGAGATGAGCGAGGGGCGAAGAAGCGTCTCTCGGCTGCTGGACGGCTCTTTGGTCCGCTAGACGGAGGACTCTCAGCCATGCCAGACGCAACCTGGGCGGCTGTCGGGGTGTTCTTGCGTCTGCTCGTCTTACCCTTCTTCTTTTGTCCAGATGAAGCGGCTTGAGCATAGGAGGAGGGGCCGGAATGGGCCGACGATGATGGGGCTGGGTGGAACTCGGAGGCAGGAGGGTATTTCCCTTCCCAGAAGGTCTGAGCCTCCCAAGAGCGTGGGAATTTAGCCGCGGAGGCAGCCGGGTTGCCATACCACTTCTGATCCTTGGTACTGTAGCAGGGGATGTCTGTGTCACCCCCACCTGCGTAGAGTGGGGTGAGCTCGTTGGCGAGGGTGGGGTCTGAGTCGGCCGGTGCCTTCTCTTTGCCCTTTCTGGATGGGGCTACCCGAGCCACCCTTGTTGTGGCTTGCATGGGTGCGTTTTGTTGGGGTGGGGGCTGTTGGTGGCGTGTTGGTTGGGGAAGGGGGGTGGTCAGACGAGACGCTAGGTCCCTGACCGAGAGCTGGAGGGCAGATAGTGAGGCTGCCGTAGCGTTCTCAGAGGAGGGTGGTGGGGGGTGGACAGAGGGTTTGGTCTTTCGCGCGTTGAGGTCGTCGATTTGACTGGAGAGTCTTGCGAGCTCTAGTGCGAGTTCGTCGATCTGAGTGGAGAGGGCCCTAGAGGCCAGGAGAGAGGTGCAAAGAAGGGGGAGGATAATGGCTTCCCCTGGCGAGAGGTCGTCAAGCTCTCCTGAGCTGATCGGGGGGAATCGTTGTGGGGATACTCCCGCATCTGTCGTCGCGTTTTCACACAGGGCCAGCAGAAGGGGGACATGAGGGCGGATTCCTGACACCGAGGAATGTTCTGAGGGGGGGAGGGGGACTGAGGACATTTCTGACTAGGCAGTGAGGCCTCAGCCAATAGGCTTCTGGGAGTAGCACGATCGTGTATGCACACCGGACGCTGATGGTGTTGCGAATGAGGAAGAAATGTAGGGGGGGGAAAATAGCGGAAGCGAAGCGTGTAGCGGAAGCGGAGCGTGTTAAAATATCTCACACTATTGCAGTTTATATATATTTTATTTGCGATTTTCTTGGCAGATTTTTGGGGTCAGCCTTGTTCGCACTTACATTTCTTATAAAGTTTGCTGGTTTATTTTGTTTCTTCACTTAAGTATGCGCACCTGTATATACAGCCGGTTACTGCCCCGAGTATCAGAAAGAATTAAGCACAAGAATTACTACTAATGTACCTTCCCACTACCATACTACTCGCCCAAGTGTACCCACAGTATATTTTTAATACTGTGCCATATTCTTGTACTCAAGCTATTAAGATTGTACCACTACAAATAAAGTCAATAGCTTATGAGTCTAGTACATTCATGGTCATACGATATACAATTACACACTTCAAGAGACTCTCTACCTCTCTACCTCTCACAAACAAAATTATCGCTTCCTCCATCCAAACGGTTTTATCACTTCCAAACTACGGTCACAACCATTTCGTTTAAAATTCGAACTTGGACCTCCCACAACTCTAACTACTAGCGCATACACCATATCGCTTCCTATAGTACACAAAGGCAGATGATTGGCTAGGCCTATTATTTAAATTTCAATACAAGTACTGATACTTTAGTGACATGCATGACAGTTCCTTTGCAGCCACTGTACCACTCCTAGCAACTCCCACTGCAGCTGCTAGAAACATCGCCAACAATTCCAAATGTTCTTGGGCACCCTCCTACCAACTAAGCTCTATCCCAAAGCCTACTGGGCCTGGCAACTATAGATTATGGCATGATATCTTGGAATATGTCCAGGGATTATACAACTACTGGGATAGAGTAACTGAAATAGACATGATACTGGAACTGTTCGAAGACGAAGATGGGGAAAATACTAAGGAAAGGATAGATGAGTTTAGAGATCAATACCAATGTGCCTTGACCTACTTTCTTGAAATGATCGATTCCCTATGGCTAATCTTCCTGGCAACACATAAAATACCAGCAGATATATAGAATGCCTTTCAAGATAAATTTGCAAGAGAAAATACCTCCTCCTTCTTCGTATAACTCAATGCAGTCCTCAACACCAAATACGATATAGACATAGCAATAGGCAATTATATTAATGCATACGATACTCTTTGGAATCGAATGTAACATTGTTGCTCTGTTTTCTCTACTGATGACTGATACACCTTGGTGTTCATTTTCAGATCAGTCTTCGAGTCACCTATAGCAAAAGCTACAGTTCTTCTCCCTTCTTTTCCTAAGCCAATGGGTAATATTATTGATAACCTCCAAAACAAGGAGGACCTCACCTATGATCATGTCTACAATAAACTATTGAACTTGGGACCTTCAGTTAATTCCGAAGTAGACAAAGTATATAAAAGTGCCTATGTCAAAGAAAATGGGAAGTAAAGGGAAGTGGTTCAAAGGTTGACAGCCAATACCTAGGAATGTACCTACTGCAAAGGGCATTGCCCCACTGTGTGGTCTGAAGGACAGACTTGGTATGAGTGTAATAAACTCAAGACCAATAACCAAAAGAAAAAGGAAATAAAAGCTGTTAACTCAGCTAAGATCAGAAAGGAAGAGATATTCCAACCAGTCAGTTCATCCTCCTCCCTAGTCTCTACACAAAGAAACCCTCACCCACTCAATTGGGGAATCGATACTGGCGTAAGCTTACACATGACAAGCAACCTAGACCTTCTTATAAACTATATACCTAGTACAGGCACTGTTAAGTTGGGCGATGACTCTGTAATAGAGTCCTGGGGTTCAGGAATGGTTAGACTCATGACCAAAACCTCAAAAGGCCATGTAGCTCTGATAGTCCTGCAATGAGTTCTATGGGTTCCCAAGTTGGGTAAAAGCAACTTGATGTCATAGTGCACTGTGGTTTCGATGGGAAAGAGGTTTTCTTTATGTAGTGAAGGGAAGTACATGTTCATCTTATGGAAAAATAAAAAAGAAGTAGTTTGGGGAAAACTAAATGGTCAAGATTTTGTTGTGTAAGAAGAAAAGGAAGTAGTGAACAAGATGACTTACCAACAATAGCATGAAGTACTTAGACACTCTTTGCCTCCTTATCTCCAAAACAACAACTACAATGACGACTCATCAATCCCCAAAGTTCCTAAAGACTGGCCCTTTGAAACTTGCATCACCTCAAAGTCAACAAAGCACAAACCTGAAGCCACAGAGAACCGATGTGAAAACACTCTTGAACTGATCCATTCAGATCTAAGTGGAAAGTTTTCATCCTCATCCTTTGGCAACTCCAGGTACAATGTCATGTTCATTGTCGACTGTACACGATACACTAGGGTTTATCCTATTAATGTCAAGTCAGATACCATGAAAGTATTCACACAATTCATCCAGGAAAGACTAACCCAGGATAGCGCTGTAATCAACCAATTCCGAACCAATAATAGATGAGAATATGTTAACAATGAAATGATATCATTGTTACAGAACCATGAAGTCGTCCATGATAAAACTCCACCTTATACTCACGAATCTAATAGTATTGCCAAATGTTACAATAGGACAATAATCATATCGATGCATTCTATGCTAACGGGACTACTACTATGCTTATAGGCTAAAGTTATCACAACTACTGTATATTTAATTTGTATATTGTGGTACAATCTTAATAGCTTGAGTATGAGAATATGGCACATTATTAAAGATATACTGTGGGCACACTTGGGCGGGGAGTATGGTACTAATAAGGCAGATTAGTAGTAATTCTGGTCCTTGATTTCTTTCTAACACTCGGACCGGTAACCATCTATATATACATGTGTGTATAGTTCAGTGAAGAAAAGAAATAAGCAAGATAATCTTGTATGAAATATAAGTGCGAAAAGGTTTAACCCCAAAAGACTGCCAAGAAAATCCCAAATAAAATATATATAAACCGTTATGGTATGAGAGATTTTAAGTGGAAAATCAACATGCAATGTACCTTATGAAAAGGTAGTAGTACATAAATGAAAATAACCGAAACATCCCACATATGCAGTAAGAAAATAGATCTCCAATTATCCCATTGTTAACATGAAATATAAGCGAAATACTTGTTATATATGCTCTAGCAGTAGTAATGGTCGTGATATATAGGTAAACCAGAAATATAACTAAGGAGAGAAATACAAGTTATTTAAAGGAAATATACTCATGAAATAAATAAATAGGAAATTGGAACAACTTGTGAGCACTTTAGTGCATTCTTAAGTGTCCCAAGAGTCATTGATTTCACAGAAAGGGCTTGTTAATTCAAGAGACTCCAGTTTTTTGGTTCCAATGGAAAATGATCTCATGGAGACAGATCAATTTCTATTATGCAAATGTTGGGAGCTGCATCTTGCGAGAGTGGCACTTCTATCACCCATCTGTGAAAAAAGTTGCACCTTAGATGAAAAGTGCCCACAGCAAAATCTAAGACGTTCACATCTGGACACGCTCACTTTGCTCTTCTCGTCTCATGCATCTCACTCTTCTGATTGTGCACTGCTTTATGCTCTGACATCCTATATGTTCCAACGCCTTATTTCAGTTCTTTCCACCCCAGCCTGTACGCCCTGGGCTCATTTCATTCTCACACTTTCTACAATTCTTACTCAAGTCCTAGGTTGCATCTCGCATGCTTTCATATAAATATTGGAAACTTGAATCATACTTATTATAAGGAAGATCCCTTTCTCACATGCTCAGTTATATGCGTTCTCCATTCATCGGCTGACACTCAGTATCGGACCTTGTTCCAGGTAGCACTTGGGGTTATTGCCTGGGATTCCGCAATTGTCTGGCGCCTCCATGTGGACTCCAGCCATTCAATACCCATTCTCGATCCCGTACGCTTCCCTTAATGGCTAAGAAAAGAATAGCTTTTCATAAAGGATGTGCTCATTGTCATGATATATGTACTGAGAAATTTGCCCAATTTCAGTATTTAAAAGAAACAATAATTGATCTAGCATTTTGAGGTTTGACTTCACTATTCAGGGTATGCTACTGCTCCCTCTACAAAAGGGAAAAAAGGTAGAGTGGACTGTGGCGCTCCCTGAATTTGTTTATTTGCAGCCCATCAGCGGAATTTCTGGCAGTCACCTGACAACGCAGTCTATCACCCCCCATAAATATTATGCCTCTCGATTCTATCCAATTTCTTTCTACTCTTCTAGTCTTCTTCCATTTACTAGAACTAGTATTATGCTGTTACGATCAGTAACCGGTATCAGTTCTTAACGACGGGTAGACGATACCTCTCTTGTTCTCTCTCGACGATAGTTCTTGGGCCTATGCCTACGATAAGGTGGGCGAGATTCTCGTATCTCTGGTCCTTATCGCCTATCGTACTCTTTCTTCAACTCGACTCTTATAGTAGAGTCCTCGTCTCGTAGGTAGGGATTCGTGAGGAGCGTAAAGGTTTTATATTCGTAAAGCGTAAAGTAATAAGTAAGGAAATAACTTTGAACCAAGCATGAAGAGCCTTTCTACACAGACTTTTCCTTTTTTTTTTTTTTTTT
>JACCEG010000159.1:326057-336122 GCA_014065205.1 Tuber brumale
AAAAAAAAAAAAAAAAAAAAAAAAAAAAAAAAAAAAAGAGAAAAAAAAAAAGAGAAAAAAAAAGAAAAAGGCCCAGTCGATAGATCACGCTCCGCTTCTGCTGTTTTCCTCCCCCTACATTTTCACCTAGCCTTCAAACACCATCAGGGTCCGGTGTGCCCTCACGATCTCGTTATCCTAAGAATCAGGTAGTGTCCTCCCTGTTACGACAGGCATGGCTTCTACAGTTCCCCTTCTCCCCTCTGAGCACTCCTCTGTGTCAGGAGTTCGCCCCCATGTCCTCCTCCTCTTGGAGCTCCTCGAGAGGTCCTCGTCGGATGCTGAGATCTCCAACCAGCTTTTTCCAGCCATAAGTTCACCAGAGCTTGACGACCTCTCCCCGGGGGAGGCGATCATCCTTCCCCTCCTCCGCACCTCGCTCCTAGCATCAAGGTCAATTTCCGCTAACATCGATGAACTGGCCCTCGAGGTCGCCCGCCTTTCTGGGCAGGTCAACGAACTCTCCTCCCGTAGAGAGAAGCCCCAGCGTCCCCCTCCTCCCCCCCGCTAAAGTGACGCGACGGCAGCGTCGCTCTCCGCCCTCTTACTGTCGGTGAGGGATCTCGCGTCCTGTCTGACCACCCCACTTCCCGAACCACCATGCCACCAACAACCCCCGCCCCAACGCCCAACGCCCGCGGCGCCTGGCGCCCACATGGCGCAGACTGTTCCTTCCCGAAAGGGTAAAGAGGTCGCCACGTCCCCCCCCACCGCAACCCTTGCCGGTGAGCTTACCCCTCTCTACGAGGGTGGTGGTGACACTGACATCCCCTGCTACAGCACAAAGGACCAGAAATGGTACGGCGACCCGGCCGCGTACGCGGCGAAATTCCCTCGCTCCTGGAAGGCACAGACATACAGGGAAGGAAAGTACCCTTTCTCTCGGAGTTCCACCCCGTCCCTCGCGCCTCAACGCAGTCCGGCGCCCCCTCCTATGCTAAACCTGCTACGGCTGCGGGAAACAAGAAAGGAAAACCGAACAAAGCGAAGAATGCTCCCTCGGCTGCCCACGTTGCGACTGGCCCGGCACCTCCCGCCCCCTCAAAAGGGCCTAGGAGCCTCCCAGCTGCGGAAAGGCGTTTCTTCGCCCCTAGGACTTCCCCCTTCTCAGACTCCCAGTCCGACCGCATAGCTGCCTCTTTCCCCGACATTGCCACCTCGGTCCTACATGCGGCGGGCTGCACTCTGCCCCTATCCTTCTCTACCAGGGTTAATGACAGGGGGGCGGTGACACTTCTTGCCCTCTCCACGTTTGTTCTCTCTACTGCCTATGCCCCCTACTACGACGCTCTCTCCACCAAGCTAAACCAATCCTTCCCAACCGGAGACACTCCGTGGCTCCCTTTCCGCCCCGCCCCCAATGAGGTCCAGCTGGCGATACAGTCCCTCCCCATCGCCTACCTTCCCGAGGGCGATGACGACCTCTTACAGTCCCTGCGAAACACCATCCTGAACGTCAAGAACGTTCAAATCCTCTCCGCCCGTTACTTAAACCCCGATAGGGCCTCCAGGACCCTCAAGAGAGCGACCTCCGTTGTTGTGACTGTTGCCCCTGAAAATGAGGCCTCTATACTGGGCAACGCTTACCTTTTCTCCTCTCAATGCAAGATCGAGAGAGCATACTCGGCTAACAGCCTCACTCAGTGCCGTAACTGCTGGGAATATGGCCACCACTCAGCTAGATGCAAGGTTGATCACCCGGTCTGCCCGATCTGCGCCCTCTCCCATTGAAAACAGGCACATAGATGCCAGAACCCCACCCGCCCCAAGGGCGGCAACCTCAGAGCCGTTGTTGACTGCTGTCCAACCTCTCTCTCGATGTGTGCCATCTGCAGAGGCCAGCACCCGGCGTTCGCTAGAGAGTGCCCATCGAGACCTTCCCCCCCTCCTGCCCGCGGGGAGTCTCCTGTTCCGCAAAATGAGGAAGCTATGGACACGACGAACGACTCCGGCGAGGGTCCTTCAACAGGTTCACGATCCCTCCTGCCCCCTTTGGTCTTGAAACACCACGCCCTAGGCATGATGATGCCCCCCCAACACGTTCCCCCATTCCCGCCCAAAATCCCAAGGAGGTGCACTGCCGAACCCCGCATGGCAGGAATCTCCCACTCCTCTCCCCCAGCCTGAGACGCCGGAAGGCATGTAATGGCTGGTCACACCTCTCCTGTGAGTTCCACGCCGGCAGCGGACTCCTGTAACCCGATATCCATTCTACAACACAACTGCTTGGGAAGCTGGAATCTGTTTCTCTCCCTCTTTAATTCGTTTTCTTTGCTGGATCACCCCCCTACCCTTGTTGCCCTCCAAGACCNATCTGTTTCTCTCCCTCTTTAATTCGTTTTCTTTGCTGGATCACCCCCCTACCCTTGTTGCCCTCCAAGACCCCCCTCTGCACAGGAACAGACCTCCGTCATTCCAAGGATTCAAACCTTTTCTTCCCCCTTGCCCCACTGGTGTCAAGCCCAGAGTGGCCTGCTATCTCCATCTCTCCACCACTCAGCAGTTTTCGGTCCTCCCAGTCTTTACAGATGCTAGGGACTGGATGGCTGTTGACTTTCACTCTTCTGCTGGCTTTTTTGATTCTTTCGTCACCAAGTTCCGGGTTGTGAACCTCTATAGCACGTGGGATGGTTCCCCCTTTCGCCGAACCATCTCCCCAGAGGTTGCCTTCTCCCACACCTCTACACTGACGCTGGTTGTCGGAGACTTCAACCTACACCACCCCTCTGCTGACCCGGGCCGCCTTTTCTCGATCTTGGACCTGGGAGCCTCGGCCCCTTACTTTGAAAGGGCCACGGAAGAAGACTTCTGCCTCCTGAACACCCCTGGCGTACTCACTTACCTCCCCTGCGATCCCAACCTTCGCCCCTCGGTCATAGACCTTGCATTTGCCAACTCCTCCCTGTCCCCCAACTTTTGGTCATGGGAAACTCCATTGCCCCTGACAGGCTCTGACCATGTTCTCATCCTCATCGTGCTTTCACAGCTGTTGGCCCGCCCTCCTCCCCCTACCCCCGCGTGGAAAATGACCAACTGGCTCTCCCTTGAGGAAGCGATTAAATCCATGAGATTCGGCCCCACTCCCCCCCTCCCCATGCCCCATGCTCTCTCGACCTGGTTCGACGCTGCCCTTGGAAGACTTAGGACTGTCCTCAGGCTACACACCCCAGACAAAAGACCCTCCTCCAGATCCAAGCCCTGGTAGACCCCTGGCCTCACAGCGCAAACGGCTGCCTTCCACTCAACAGTTCGGTCGGCACGACGAGATCCGCTCCCCTCATCGAAACAGCGGTGCAGAGAAGCCCGCCTCCTATACTTCAAGGCTATAAAGAAGGCCAAAACCGATTACAGGAATAATTTTCTGAAGACAGCCACTCCCCAGACTCTCTGGACTGCGAAGCGCTTCGCCTTTGGAAGGCCCCCAGACAGATTCCCACAGCTACCCGGGGCTGAGAGCCCAGAGGACATAAACACGGCCCTTCTCTCCCACTTCTTCCCAGGGATACAGTCCTCGGGCCCTCCAGCGATTTTACGCGAATTCAAAGATGTTCCCGCGCTGTCGGCGGAGGAAATTGCAGTTGCTCTCCAAAGCTCCTCCTTGTCCTCCGCTCCCGGCCCTGACCAGATCCCATACTCTGTCTGGAAGAAGGTCCACGCATTGAACCCAAGCATCCTCCCCTCCATCCTCAGCCCCCTCGTCCGGTATGGCCACCATCCCCCCTCCCTGAAGAGAGCGAACGGGATAGTCCTCGATAAGCCTGGGAAACCTTCCTACAACACGCCAGTGTCATTCCGCATCATCGTCCTCCTCGAAACTATTTCCAAGATCCTGGAAAGAGTTATTGCCTCCCGCCTCTCTGCCATCGCCCACTTCTTGGGCCTACTGTCTCCCCACCAAACTGGTTTCCTTGCCGGTCTAAGTACCTTTGACACAGCGGCGACCCACTCTCACGAGGTTCAACTTTTTATGCGCTCCAAGCTCAAGGTCTCGACACTTTTCCTCGACATCAAAGGCAGTTTCGATAATGTCTCGGCCCCCATTCTTTGCGACAGGCTTGCCACCAGGACGGTCAACCCGTACATGGTCTCGTGGATCAGGTCCTTCCTCCACGGCCGCTCCTGCTGCCTTGTTTTCCAGGGGGCCCCCCAAGATTTTTCACCGGTCTCTGTCGGCACCCCTCCAGGGTCCCCGATCTCCCCCCTCCTGTTTGTAATTTATGTTTCCTCCTAGCATTTCCCGGTCCCTCGTGGCCTAATTCTTTCCTACGTGGACCACTTCGCTGTCACGGTCGCCTCTGGTTCTTATCGCAGGAACGTCCCAAGGCTCCAAGGCATCACCAAAGCACTCCAAGCGAAAGCTCGAAAGCTAGGGGTAGCCTTCTCGATCCCAAAGACAGAACTCATGCACTGGGTTACCCCAGCGCAAAAGGTCTACCCGCCAGCAATCCCTGTCTTGCTAGACAGGCACCTCTTCCGTCCCTCCAAACTGATCCGTTGGCTTGGATATTGGTTCCAGTCCTCATCCACTTCCTGTAATAAAGGCACTACCTCTCACTTCACGAGGAGGCTCGGCTTGGCCCAAGGAGCCTTCGCGACGATCAAACGGCTTTCCAGGCCCGGTAAGGGCCTTTCCCCCTCTCTCTGCCACAGGCTGGCATCCTCCCTTATCTCCCCCATCCTCCTCTACTGGGCGGACCTCTTCTCATCAAGCCTCACCCTCCTGGACAGGATGTCCGTCTTTTGGAGGGACGTCCAGAGATGGGTGACGAACTGCTTCTCATCTACCCCGGTTGACATCCTGGCATGTAAGTCGGCCCTGCCCCCCCTCCAGCTTCTGGTTCTTCACCGTCAAAGGCTAGTGGCTATTCGGCTCGTCTGCCTCCCCCCTGAAACCAACCCGGCCACGGCCAGGCTCCACCCGTCCTTCCCTACCTCCTCCCCGTTCCGGGCTTCAGAGGACCACCACCGATACACTAGGGGTTTGACATCTGTCTACGCCCCGCTCCTCTGGGAGACATCTCAACCCTGTCCCCCCATACGGAAGCATCTTCCGTTGGACGCAATTGCCCACAGGACCATCCAGTTCATCGATCCCGCCGGGCCAGTTACAGTGGCCTCCCCCGCCCTCCTCCCTCCTGACCAGCTCCCTGTGGTGGCGGGTACCCCAGCTTACCAGTCTGTCAAGCTACGGCTGCGAAACGCTCTCCTTAGAGACTGGTCTACTCAGTTTCCTCCCCCGCCCTACTACCCCTATGCCGCGTCCCTCAGACCCCACCTTTTCATGGGCCTGGGGAGGTTCATAGCGGGCAGGATTCATCAGATGTGCTTGGGCAAGAGCTACCTCGCTGCCCACTCCTCCTGGTTCACTGCCGACCCCTTCCCCCTCTGCCCTTTCTGTGAGGAGGACGAGGAGGACTTCGCTCATGCTATTCTATACTGCGAGGCTCGCAAGGAGCCTTGTGAGCGCCACCTCTGGGGGCTCACGGACGTTGGCGGAGACAGCTCCCTATGGACCAGCAAAGAGGCCCTCCACTCCCTGGCGAGATACTTGAATGTAACCACCACAGGCTTTCGCCCTGGCATGCCGCCTGCGTGCTGGGACCCCCCGCTCGCTCCCATTTCTGCTGATATGGCACTCCCGATCTACAGTTTTGCGCCCTGAGCATGGACCTTCCCCCCCCGTTTGTTCCCGCCAGACACGTTCTTTCGCAGCCGGTTTGTTTTGTTTTCCGTCGCAAGGTTTCGTATTTTCTTGCTTTAGTTCCTTGGGATTTCGTGTCGGCTATCGGACTCGCTTAGGAGGATTTTATAGTTTGGTGCGATTGTTTCTTTTGTGACTGCGGGTTTTTTGAGATTAAGGTTTTTCTTTATGCTATAGCTAGCGCTGCATGCAAGTTCTTGTACCGTAAACAAAGAATATATGAAGATAAAAAAATAAAAATAAAAAAAAAAAGGCCGAGTCGATAAATAGGGACGCTCTGCCTCTGCTATTTTCCTCCCCCTACACTTCTACCTCGTCCTCAACACCATCAGCATCCGATGTCCCCATACCTGCTTGCTACCCTAAGAAGACCTACAGGCCGAGGCCTCCCTATCACGACAGGTAAGGCTTCAGTTCCCCTCCCTCCTTCAGAACACTCCTCTGTGTCGAGTGTCTGCCCCCATGTCCCCCTTCTTCACGAGCTCTTTGAGAGGTCCTCGACGGACACGGGAATCTCCAACCGACTTTTCCCACCCATCAATTCTGTGGAGCTTGACAAGCTATCCCCCGGAGAGGCCATCATCCTCCCCCTCCTCTGCACCTCGCTTTTGGCATCCAGGTCTATCTCCGCCCAGATTGATGAACTGGCCCTCGAAATCGCCCGCCTTTCAGGACAGGTCGAAGAACTCTCCTCCCGTAGACAGAAGCCTCAGCGCCCTCCTCCTCCCCCCAGCCAAAATGACGTGACGGCAGCGTCACTCTCCGCCCTTCAACTGTCGGTTAGAGACCTTGCAGCCTGGCTGACCACTCGCATCCCCCAACCAGGACGCCACCAGCAACCCCCACCCCCATGCACGGCGCCTGCAGCGCCCATCACCAGCACAGGCGGCTCCTTCCCGATAGGGTAAGGAGGTCGCTGCATCACACCTTACCGCTACCCTCGCTGATGTGTTGAACCCCCCCTGCAAAGATAGGAGTGACACGGACATACCCTGCTACAGCACGAAAGACGAGAAATGGTACGGCGACCGAGCCGCGTATGCAGCAAAATTCCCGCGCTCCTGGGAGGCACAGACGTACAGGGAAGGGAAGTACCCCCCCTCTGAGTGTTCCACCCTGTCTCTCGGAGGTCGGCCTAGTCCAGCCCCTCCTCCTATGCTCAGGCCACCTCCACTGGTCAGATGAAGAAGTGAAAGGCAAACAAAGCAAAGAATACCTCCTTGGCTGCCCAGGTGGTATCTGGCTTGGCACCCTCGGCCCCCTCAAAAGGTCCCAGGAGCCTCCCTGCCACTGAGAGAAGATTTTTCGCTCCCAGGTCCTCCCCCTCACCCCACTCCCACTCTGAACGCCTTGCTGCCTCCTTTCCAGAAATTGCTGCCTCCGTCCTCTGCGAAGCTGGCTGCACCCTTCCCTTATCCTTCACTGACCGTGTCAATGACAGAGGAGCGGTAACCCTTCTTGCCCTCTCCCCATCTGTCCCTTCAACCGCGTACACACTGTACTACGAAGCCCAGACGGCCAAGTTGAACCAGTCTTTCCCGATTGGTGATGCCCCGTGGCTCCCTTTTGGTCCAGCGCCCAACGAAGTCCAACTGGCAGTGCATTCCCTCCCCATCGTGTACCTCCCGGAGGACAACGTGGACCTGCTGCAATCTCTCAGCAACACCATCCTGAATGTCAAGAACGTCCAGGCCCTCTGCGCCCGCTACCTGAACCCCGACCGTGACTCCAGAGTCCTCAAGAAGGCAACCTCGGGGGTTGTGACTGTCGCTCCTGAAAATGAGGCTACAATGTTGGGCAATGCTTACCTTTTCTCCTCTTGATGCAAGATTGAGAGAGCATACTCGGCTAACAGCCTCACTCAATGCCGTAACTGCTGGGAGTACAGTCACCACTCAGCTAGATGCAAGATTGACCAACCAGTCTGCCCAATCTGCGCACTATCCTACAGAAAACAGGCACATAGGTGCCAGAACCCCACCTGCTCTAAGGGCTGTAATCTCAGAGCAGTTGTCGACTGCTGCCCCACCTCCCCCTCAACGTGCACAGTCTGCAAAGGCGAACACCCCGCCTTCGCTAGAGAGTACCTATCATGACCTCCCCCCTCTCCTGCCCATGGGGAGTCTCTTCCACCGATGAATGAAGAAGCTCTGGACACGACGCGTGACTCCCGTGAGGGTCCTGCAACTGGTTCACGATCCCTCCTACCCCTATTTGCTGTTGAAACACCCCGCCATAGGCGTGGTGATGCCCCCCCAGCACGTCCCCCCATACCTGCCTCAAATCCCCAAGGAGGTGCACTGCCAAACCCCATATGGCAGGAATCTCCCACTCCTCTCCCCCAGCCTGAAATGCCGGAAAGCGGGTAATGGTTCGTCACACCTCTCCTGTGAGTTCCGCGCTGGCAGCGGACTCCGGTAACCTGATATCCGTTCTACAACACAACTTCTTGGGAAGCTGGGATGTGTTTCTTTCCCTTTTTAATTCTTCTCCTTTGTTCGACTGCCCACCCACCCTTGTTGCCCTCCAAGACCCCACTCCATACAGGATCAGACCTCCATTGTTCCCAGGATTCAAACCCTTTTTACCCCCCTGCCCTGATGGTGGCAAGCCCACAGTGGCATGCTACCTCCACCTCTCCACCACTCAACAGTTTTCAGTGCTCCCAGTCTTTACATGGGCGAGGGACTGGAGGGCAGTTGATTTTCACTCCTCTATTGGCTTCTTTGATTCCTTCGTTACCAAGTTCCGGGTTATGAACCTGTATAACACGTGGGATGGTTCCCTATTTCGCCGAACCATCCCTCTAGAGGCTGCTTTCCCCCATACCTCTACACCGATGCTGGTCGTTGGAGACTTTAATATCCACCATCCCTCATGTGACCCTGGCCGTCTTTTTCCTATTTCGGACCTGGGCGCCTCTGCCCCTTACTTTGAAAAAGCTGCAGAAGAGGGTTTCTGCCTCTTGAACACCCCTGGTATACTTACTTACTTCCCCTTTGACCCCTGGCTACGCCCCTCAGTCATAGACCTTGCATTCGCCAACTCCTCTCTGTCCACCAACTTTCGGTCACGGGAAACTCCACGGCCCCTGACATGGTCCGACCACGTCCCCATCCTCATAACGCTTGCACAGCCGTTGGCCCACCCTCCCCCCCCTGCCCCTGTGTGGACGAAGACCGACTGGCTCTCCCTTGAGGATGTGATTAAAGACATGAGAATCGAGCCCCCTCCCCTCCTCCCCACGCCCCACACCTTCTTAACCTGGTTCGATACTGCGCTTGGTAGACTTGGGACTGTCCTCAGAGTACACACCTGGGACAAAAGACCCTCCGCCAGATCCAAGCCCTGGTGGACCCCCAATCTCACAGCACAAGGGGCTGCCTTTTACTTAACGGTTCGATCATCGCGATGGGATCCATTCCCCTCGTCAAAGCAGCGGTGCAGGGAAGCTCGCCTTTTATACTTCAAGGCCATAAAGAAGGCCAAGACCAATTATTGGAACAATTTCCGGAAAACAGCCACTCTGTCACGGATGTGGCTTGACAAGGAAAGGTTTTCACATAACTCAAAGTTATGAGTCATAGGTATGTTATGTTTCGCACATGACCTCATTAGAGGTCATGGGTTTGGCACATATGACCACTTTGGCCATATGATATAGTTATGATGATATGTTATGTTTCGCAAATGACCTAGTTTAGAGGTCATAGGTTTTGCGCATGTGACCACTTTGGTCATATGACTAGTTTATGACGTTTTGATATGACTCACAGTTGTGAGTCATATGTGGCGCGTGACTTGGGGATGAGTCACAAGGACGTGAAGGGCAACTATATAAGGAGGATATTAGGTCTGAGTAGATAGGCCACGCTCCGCTTCCGCTATTTTCCCCCCCCTACATTTTCTGCTCACTCTCAACACCATCAGCGTCCGGTGTACACATTAGACCCAGCTACTCCCAAAGCCTTCTGGCTGGGGCCTCACCACCTAGTCAACGATGGCCTCGTCTTCGGTCCCCCTCCCCCCCTCGGAACACTCTTCGGTGTCAGGAATCCGTCCCCATGTCCCCCTACTGCTCACTCTGCTTGAGAATGCTACAACAGACGCGGGTGTCTCCCCACAACTCTTCCCCCCGATCAGCTCAGGAGAGCTGGACGACCTCTCGCCAGGCGAAGCCGTCATTCTCCCCCTCCTATGTACCTCGCTCCTGGCGTCCAGGGCCCTATCCACTCAGATAGACGAACTCGCAATGGAAGTCGCAAGACTCTCCGGCCAGATCGACGACCTCCACGCACGCAAAGGAAAAAACCCTCCCCCCCCCC
>JACCEG010000016.1:0-69950 GCA_014065205.1 Tuber brumale
AAACCCTATACTATCAGGCTAGAGGCACACCTCGTTTCCTGAAACATTTTCAAAACTCAAACAGTATCAACTGGTACATAAAAATCCTAAACCAGTAACCAGTACCGGTTACAAGTAGGGTGCAAGCCGATCCAACCGACGGAACAGGAAGGAAACCGAACGCGACTGTGTCAACTATCAGTAATCGTGTTCGTGTCTTGCTAGGCGGTCTCCGACCGCAGAAAGATATCCCAACTTGAACCGAAAGACTAGGTGGGTATGGCCAAATCTCGAAGCGAGACAGACACCGAAGTTACTAGCCGAGGCATTCCCCCACGGAGATAGTGCACACAGGGAGAAAGGCGTCCACCACAGCCAACGCAAAACGGAAACGAAGAGAGGAGGTCCCCCAAGAAGGAGAAGAGCGAGGTCGACCGTTAGGCCTAAAAAGTAGTCCTCACGTACCGCAGAACCGTGTTCCCAGCCGTCTGCAACATGGGAAGCGAACGGTCGCCGACCGTGCGGATGAGCCTCGCTAAGCGAGGAGGGGAGAGAGAACGGGCAGCATGAAAGCAGTACCGGAACTCAAGGGAAGGAAAGCCTCGACGCATAAGAGAGCAGAAGAGGGCTGTAGGGGGGGAGGGAGATGGCCGTCACTCCTAGGCCGAAGCCATCGTGGGAGGAGAGGGGAGGTGGATGGTTCGTGAGTACCTAGCGTTGAGGGTTGATTTCAATCGCCGGGTGTGTAGAGGAGACGGAGGATGAATTTATCTACTTGGTCCTCATGACCCTCTTATATACTTGCCCTTCACCCACTTGTGAGTCACTCCTTAAGTCACACGCCACATGTGACTCACAACTGTGAGTCATACCAAAACATCATGAAATAGTCATATTACCAATGTGGTCACATGCTCAAAACCTCTGACCTCTAAATGCCATCATATGCGAAACATAACATATAATTCTAACCATACCATATGACCCAAGTGGTCATATCTGCGAAACCCATTACCTCTCTTGAGGTCATGTGCGAAACCCAACATACCTATAACTCCTGACTATGAGTCTCGTGAAAACCTCTTCCTCGCTAAGCCACATTCATGACAAATAAGATACTATATTTGTAATAAATATGTAAATTTGATTCACTGACATTACGTACTGCAATTTCGTAATATTTTGTTTAGTAAATAGACATGCCACCATGTACTATAATACTACACACTATCTATATTTTAGATCAAATGAGTTTCCTAAAAATACCTATGACTTGTACAAACTTCAAGCCTGTAGTCATTTATGAAGGCATTTTTACACAACTTTACATTTCTCATGTACCTCATAGTAAGTGGTATTGAATTTGAAGTACTAAATCTTGATATGGGTATACTATGAGTAACACATCTTAATATGAAATATAATCATGATGTTGTGAGTGACTACAATTTAAAGTACCTGGGAGCATATTCCTACTATGATCTTGTTATTATTCAATTAGATACTAAAATATATATTTTGTTTTCTAGTGCTTGCTATGGTGAGCCACATCCTGGTGCTGAGCCGCATCCCCATAAATGACGTTACAGTCCAAATTCCATATGCCTCCGGAGGCCTATCAGGCCCGGTAGGTCCTTATTTGTTGGAACCTTTGCATGGAAACACTGTTGTGATAGAAACCATAGTGTCCGATTTGGGAGAAGTTTCCGAACCCTGAGCATTTGGTTTCTATTCCTTCATTCATTCCTTCTTCTATTTGTTGCTTTCTTTCTCCCCGGGATCCCGTGAGAGGTTCAGATTCGGTGCACCCATGAGAATTTGTATGACTACCTGTAGTCCGCTATGTTTTCCAACTTGCCTTTTCCACTCGGAATTTATCATTCGCAATAGGAGTTACGACTACCAGACCGAGCCATCCTACAGGAGGTGAATTCACCGGAGAGTTGAAACCTTGGTAGAACAAAAGTCACATTGAACGCAAGTCAAAGACTGAGAGGAGAGAATATCTGGCCCATCGACCTCCGAGATTAAGCTAGTCCAAACCCTACATAGCCTATAGGCAGGCTGGGCAAGGCCCGCCTTCGGTGTTTTGAGGCTTATATGTTCTGGCGAGTATGGATCCTGAAGAATTTCCATAGGCCCGGCACGGCTTTCAATTGGCCTAGCCTACCTGGCCCGTTCGGAAAACTGGCGAAGGTTCAGTTGCGGAAAGTGTGAGCCCACGAGTATGTACAATCCTTGTACTCTAGAGGATCTAATTAAATGCAAGCTAAGGATAGGCCAGGGGATAAACATATCTCCCAATGGCTGACATCTTCGGAAACCCAATTAACCGCACTTTTAAAACAAAAAAAATCCGTCTGGATAGATTATTATCCACTGCGATTCTATGCAACCTAGGAATATGCTTATCTCTCAGAATCTGGAACACCCCCGAGCGACTGTATGCTATGCAAACTACTCTATGCCTAACATTATAGGATGTGTGGATACGATACCTGACTAAACCCCAGGTTCCCAGTCCACGATCGCAAGCGGTATTATATACCAAACAACCCATATCCGCTGTATAGCTGCATATGATCTGCAAACAACCGTCCAAGAATATGCTCCTACCTACTGCAAATCTGCAAACTCCGTACCTCATAACCGTACCTCCCAAGGTGCATATCCGCTGCTGCGATTCCCGATAGCAATCTGTTATCGGGTTTGATGTAAATTATTTTACCTGCACACCTCATATTTGGCGGTGTCACCGATTGGAGGCAGCTTGGTTTCACATTCGGCGGCCAACGAAGAGAACCAGCGACCATCCTAGACAATGTATACTAGAATATAGTTTTTCCACCTTTAGGTCCTTATAGGCCAGATTGTAGTATCCGACAAATCACCCTTGATGAATCGTCGAGTTGTTTTTCCTCCTACGTGATTTACGGGGAAGCGGCTCACGACAGGGAACAGGCTCGGCGCCAAGCGTGGTCCAAGCTCCTGCCCCGCCCACTGTCCAGAGTCGTGTCAACATCGGTTATCTTCATAAAACCACTTCCAACTTTCTGTGATGCCTGCAATTAAGCAAAGCAAGAAGGTTGAGGTGGAATTGCAGCGGCAGGAAGCCATTAAGCACTACCAACATAGTGATGAGCCTTCTGTTCACTTGTCAGCAGGAAAGTATGGCATTGCCTACTGAACCGTCCAGGGGAGGCTGAAGGGAAGGCAATCCTGGGTGTTTGGGCATCACAAGATGCAAGTGCTAACCGAGTTTGAGGAAAGGTCTACCGCGCACTGGTGTGAGCGCTTGGATGAGCGGGGTCACCCCCCAAGATTAGAGGTGGTGAAGGGGATGGCGTAGGCAATAGTTGGCCGAAGGGAAATTAATTGGTCTTTATGGAAACATTGGATATCGCAGTTTCTCAGCTAGCACCCATGGCTAGCATCAAAGTCATGTTCTGAGCTAGATTGCCAGAGAGCGTCTGCAAGTAACCTGGTAGTATTAAAAGAATATTTTAATAATGTATGGCTCCTGCTAGGCACCTCCTCGATTATAACAGCTACCAATTCCCCATGCTGCTGCAAAGTCTAGTTAGATTATATAACATATCCCCTTCCAATATATACAACATGGACAAAAAGGGAGTTATGATGTCAGTGGCCTTGCATTAAAAGCTCACGTGTAGGAAAGGCCTTTAGGCCACGAGATTGATCCAATACAGTTCACGGGAATAAGTTAGGGTCATTGAAGTAGTATAAGGGGATGGACAGGTACTAAGGCCTACGATTATCAATAAAGGTCAAGTGCACTACATGAGATGGTATGGTAAGCTCAAAACAAAAGATTTAGCTACCTTTGTAGTTTCAGAGAAGGTGTGGAGCAATGAGGGTCTTGGGCTTTACTGGTTGAAAGAAGTTTTTGATAAAGAACCAAGAGAGAGGTAAGTATTTATCAATTCAAACTAAACTCTTTATCAAGCTAACTGGTATAACTCTACATTGCTGATGAGGGGTATGCGACTCGGCTCTTAATACTTTATGGACACACCTCATATTATAATTGGAAATTCTTGGACTATTGCGTTAATGTCAACATTATTCCTCTTTGTATTCCCGCCCACTGGACATATATCCTACAGCCACTCGATATAGGTTTATTTAAGCCCATTACAGAGATATTATCGCCATGGGCTTGATGAATATATGTGAAAGTGGCACAGTGGTATCAACAAGGGGGAATTTTTAGCATAAGTAATATTTTATGTAACAGACTGCTATTTAATGACTAATTATAGTAAAACAGAATCTTGATGCCGGTACGCTAACTTACCTTTATCCCACAGAATGTTAGGGCTGCTAGGAAAGTGGTTGGTATCATTCCTGGCAATCCTCAGCGAGTGCTTGGTGGGGTCAAGAGAAAAGAGAAAGGTGTTACAGAGTCGGAATGGTTGGCGGTGCAAGGAGCTCAACAGGTTCTTAAAACACGATGAGCAGTATGTTGTACAACAAGAATTGCACAATTGCACTTAGTCTTGTCACAGGGAATATTCCCTCATCCTAAAACCTCAAATGCCTTCTCTCTAGCCTTTCTGAAGGCTTTCAATAAACCATCATAGATATGGATGTTGAAGAGTAGGTTCATAAACTTTACTGGGAATTGTAGGGGAAAGGAAAGGCGGCAATGACCTCGAAAACTCACCAAAGCTACCGTAGTTACCTCGGAGACAATTCTACAGTTACCAGCAGCTCGTGAAAAGGTTGATGCGGTAAAATCGGGCAGAAAGGGAAACAAAACATCCCGTACCGGAAATACTCACCTGATAGCCCTAACCCGAGCAACCTAATCAACCTCCCCAGCCCGCGGCGACTTCCAGGAACCCACGCTCCTGATCCCTCTGTCACATTTGATGAGGCTGAGCATTTATGGGAGGAAACGGAGGCTTTGGAAGTGGGTAGTGAAGAAATTGGGGAAGGAAGTGGCAGGGTAATTGGGAGTGCAATTCGGGTGACGGGGAGGTATTGATATTTCTGGAAAAAAATCTTTTTTTCTATTTCAAGCTTGAGCAAAGCTATCTCAGGCATGGGGCAATGGTTTTGCATTCATTTCTATCATTTAATGTTTAATGTTTTCGTTTTGTCGACCAGGGGAGGTGCTAAGACCCCCTCGGACAATGTCGCAGATTGCCCCATCAAGGGGTGAGCCGGATCCGTATCGTGAGACGCCTCCCCGTAAATCACGTTATACAATGACCCGGGACTAGCAGGCATACCCTAAGCTGTGTTTCTAATTGTAGTATTTGCCAGGCCAGGCCACGCAAGGTAGGGGGCGGGAACTGTAGGGCCATATGAGTGATTGTCCGGGATTACCGTGACTGGTTGAAGCAGAGTGTAGGTAACCTTAGGCTACAAACTTGTGGGGGTCCTCCCGCCATCATAGTGACTGGATGGCTATAGTTACGACTAAAGATAGTGGATTGAGACAGCCCCCTCGTGGGTTCAGATGTAACTCTTTTCCAAGTCCCAATGATCCCAAGCGGCCAGTCCGTCAGGCTTTGACTACGGCCATAGTAACCCAGGCTTGTTCGGGGATGACCTAGCTGGACTGTGGGAAGGCGGCTGTTCCAAACCGAAGCCGGGCCCGACCTGTTTTGGCCTGCGCATCTGGCGGCCTGGCCGGCGCACCTGCCGGGTTTGACCTGGGTTGCGCCAAGAGTAGACCCGGTGGTTGCCTGGGCGCCGCCGGGCTGTAGCGGCCGCCCAGAATTTCGACCAGACTGACCCAGACTTTTTAAAACCACGGCCAGGCTGACCGGACTGCCGATCCGTAGTCCAGCCCATAGTCCAGGCTGGTGGCTTGGGATCACTGCCAAGCCCTAATCTCCTCAATCAATATTACACCGATAAATGGTGTGCTTAGTAAAGTACCTGGGTAAAATCCGTGAGACAGGGTCATCTCAATATAAGCGGCTTTGGATTCTAGCAGCAGACTGGGATGGAGCTTCGTACGTTGAAGTGCAGGTAATGGGTAGTGCTAGGGCTTTTCACCTATATCACTTGAGTCTACTAGTGTGTATAGTGTGTAGAGAATAGACAAACTCAGGTAGCAATAGCTGGAAAGTAGGAGAATATTCTTGTATGTCCAAATATCCTTAGGGGTTATAGGTAACCAAATCCCAGCCAATAGTGATTGTCTCCCTACTTCAGTAGTTCATTGCCATTTGACCATTTCTGAGTCTACCATCATCTCCAGATTAAATGTTCCCCTCTGCATGCTCATACCACAATTTATTACAAGGATATCTTTTTAAAGAAAATGAAATAGAAACCAAAAATATCTTTGGACTTTCTAAGCTGTTGAGATAGTAAGTAAGTACAGTCAAACACCAAACAGCATCCTGTATACTGGCTGTCTATTTACCCCCCCCTCCAAGACAATGGTAGAATCCACTTATCTTGCATTTTCAGTAACGCAATAAGAGCTGCATATTGATTAACATTATAATCTGTTTTCTTTACAAGAATAATCGCTGGACTAGAGTGCTGGTATGGAGTTTTCTCAACCTTTTGGAAGAGATTTTCAATACTCAGCTGAACATACTTGAGTACCAATCCACGCTCTCTGACTTCATTAGACAAAATATTGTCGAATTCTGGAAGATGTGCAATCTCATTAAGTCCTTCCTGGATATAATACCCTTCAGGGATTTTTTTCTCTGCTCGCGCCTGAAAAACAATACGTTCTGCAATAGGATATTAGCAGTAGCATACTAAAACAATATTTCAATTATTTACCGATAGTTCCACAAAGGGTAAACCGTCTCGAAAGATGCATATTCTTAGTATATTGGTCGAATAATGCACACTATATATTGATCAGACCTTGCATATACTTCTTAGGGGGGGATTCTTACAGTGATCAATACATTGTCCTTTTCTGTTTGTATTATTTCTGATACGTCTTCCCAATAGCCATTGTAATATGCATGTTCATCATCCGGAAAGGAAAGTGTATGGTAGTCGTAGTGGCCATGTCGGGCCTGCCGCCACCAGTTCTGCTTCTTATATGCTCGCTGTGCATTATACCTCCAGACTGTTTGCAGGCGCCTCAGGCAATAGCCAATCTGAGCCCTATACGGATTACACATTCCAAAAAGCTTGTACATTATTGTTAAGGGATGTGAGGCAGCAATTTTCACATCTGGTGTGGGCATTATTTATAAAGCTGTAGAGATGGCTAGGAAGATTCAGCCCATGTTATCCGTGTAAGGCATGAAGTAATTTTTCACCTTGCCATAGACCTAAGCATTACATTGTAGGGTGCGGGCTCTATTGGCAGTCATGTGAATACATCAGGAGAGACCAACACATTCAAGTGGCCACTCCGGGGCGGCTCCGGGTGTCATCGGGTTCGCCCGGTCCCTTGTGGGAGCCAGGCAGGCAAGTCAATAGCTTATAATCCGGCTTCTGGACCTATTCTACCCTGGTCTGGCCAGGGAAACACTCTGGCTAAATATGGCAAGAGGCAGCCTTCAAGACAAGTACGACTGGGATAAGCTATCAGCAAACCCAGACATTTCATTTGTCCTCACAACCTGAGTTCATCGATGGCTGGTTTCCGGAAATGTGGAAAAGAGCTTGGCATCTTGGCATTAAGATTCTAACAGGTCAACGCGTGGTTTTGCCTGTGTTTTTGCTGGTTTCTTGTCAACCATGCCAAGCTCTTTTCCACATTTCCGGAAACTTCTGCAGTGCGCAAGTGCTCGCGTACAGGGGTAAGTCGGGCGACACCTCCATGGCTTATTTCCTAGACCGGGTAACCACTCCCCTAAGTTAATCGCCAGATTTCGACTCCGACCACAACCCCCTTCTCCATCTTCTCCACAGACCCCCTAGAGAGCCCAGCAGCAACATATCCTTTGATAAGTCAGATCCTAGTGGGTGCTAAATTATGAATATAAGTAGTGGCAAAAAGCAAACCAATGATACTGTGGGTCCCTGGGCCAGCTTTCAGCATGAATAGAAATAGGAACAGGTTACTGAGTGCGCCCGACTTTTGCTGCTCACAAATTGTGATCAAGAGGTATCACTCAAATTTCCTAATTTGTGCTGGCACCCATGCAAAAACCCGGCCCGTTTTGGAAGTGCGCCCGACTAATGCCTACCCCCGAGTACACACTGCCATTATCATGCAAGTCAACCGGTAATTGTATATAGCAACTTGAAAATAAATACAACTAGCCAAATGACCTTTCCACTATCCCCGAGTCCAATTCCTGGGGAAGCTCACCATCTAGGAAACAGGCGGAGGTGGTGGTATGAGGCATGGAGTTGCGGCGGTAGGAGGTTGCGATGGTTTGAAGGACTAGCGGCAGGAGCGCCAAGAGACTCGAGTCGGCTCGTGCACAACACTAAGCTGAATTTGCCCAACGAAAAGGAAGTACCAGAAGATACTCAAAGTTATAGCACGTATTGGTATTGTGAGGTCTCCGGCCACAGCAGCAAAATTGAAGGTAGCTGGAGGTGAGGAGTGGTAGATTGAGTGCTGCTTAGAGCTAGTATATTTGCTTCATATTTGGCCACCTTCACGGGAACATATTGAGTTGTTCCAGAAAGCTATTCTTTGTTTTGTTTTGTGCCTAGGTGTTACGGAAAAGCGGGAAGCCTTATGTCAAACAAGGTGTGGGCCTTTGATCGATTGGCTATTGAGAGGACTCCCTACGTCTACCCCATGAGTTTTCAGTTAAAGTATTGACAACAAGATAGACTGTCAGAATTATTATTTTTCTCTCATTCACCCTGATTATTTTAGCTACTGTATCTTTATGCATTATTTATATTTAGAAAATATTACGCGTATCACTAGTAGACTACAGTTCCGACCTCGTGTCTCAGGGGTCTGTCAGTGAGGGGAAATACATCATGTGAGATAATGTCATTCTACTTACCATAACTTCACCAGTTTTGAAGTAAATCCACCTCCCTGTTAATCACAGCGTGGGCAGGGTTTCGGCGGCATGTACCCTTTGTTTTCCTTGCTCTCACCATATGGGTTATACCTAGCCTGCGATATCCTATATCGGATACACGGCTTCGATCTGGTAACCAGTACATATAATAGTGCTGACACCTGTAGCACTTTGAGCACCAGGATCTAGGATCCGACCAGGGCTATGTTGATGTATATAAATACCTCTGTTTACTATAAGGACTGCTTTGGGTATGCTGGTGGGTAGGGGAACGGTCAGGCTATCCTTTTTCTTTCCTCGGGGGGGAGCGCTCTCTCGTGTATCCGCCATATCATTGTTTGCTATGACGGTCATTTCGTAAGGCAGGCATCTGAGTGACAACGCATGACGGCATTGCTCGGAAAATCTATTCCATTATCCGGAACTAGCGCAAAAGGAATTAGCAAAGTTTATGGGAACGGAAGCCATGGAAGGGACGTCAGGAATAAATTTGCTAGTCAGAAGGATCATGTGATTCCGATTGATGACTTGCTTTTTCCTTCAGTATTGTATTTTATAAACGGACAAACACATGATTCGGTAATTTTATTGAAATTGGGAGATGTGCAGGAATGTATTTCAGAGCCTAAAGTAAATGAACTTTGTCTCTAAGGATAGGTGCAGAAAATAGGTATCATGTTGTATAGATTCTATAGATATAGTGAGCTGGTTGCGCCTTCAATAAGGCGAAGCAAAAGGATAATCCATCTGCCTATCGGTTGTCGGTTTGCCTAAAAATCTTTTCATACTTTGACCATTTCCAATAATTGCCTTATCACATACTATAATACCCCGTGGCAAGTGGTGCCGAAAATGCTTCATCATTCCAGAACTCTTGCTTCCTTTTCAGCTGCCCTTCGTCCATTCCTCCCGCATGTCAGTACACTCCCAGGCACTCGGCAGATATTGCGAATAACTACACCTAAGTTCCCAGGCAGTATGTGGCGAACCTGGTCCAGCGATACCCACGCTACGACCCCCCTGGTCAAATACAAAGCCGAGCTACAGGAGCGGCTTGCCAATGCTGAGGCGGATAACGATAAACTCATTGTAGGATCCCCCCATCCTCATGCCTATAATATTTCTCATTTCTAATTTCTATAAAGGGGAAACTTTCGGCAGAGAGAGCAGAAAGGCTCAGGCTTGAGGAGCATTTTAACCTCCGTGGCGCCATTGGTATATTATCAAACCTGGCCCTTATTGATCTGACTAACATTCAGGCACAGAGCGTGTCGTCCGCCAGGCTAACGCATTGGGGAAAATCAAGATTTCAGTCGACATACAACCAGAAATTGACGAAATGGCAAAACTGCAGAGATTCAAGACCGTTCTCGATAAGCAAGTGGAAGCCCGTAGGCTTGTACCCAGGGATGTTAAGATTTGTGTCCGTCACGCCTACCACGAAGTATCGAAGCATACCCATGGTAATGATATCACCGATGCCACTACGTATAAGGATTGCACCGCGAGTGAAGCAGCAGTCCTAGACACCCTCTTGAGAGTGCCGGAGAAGTGGTCAAAACGAATACCTGGGGAGGAGGAGCCAGCACCTAAGTAAGGTGAATAGAGGATATGGGTAATTGTCTCTTGTTTGTAATGCATCACGGTTGGGAAGGGTATTCTCTGAGAATAAATATTAAATCCGCTGTTCCCGGGGGATGTGCCCACATAAATAGGTAAAATGTTGTAATCTTATCCGCGAGGCGAGGAGGATTAAATTACGAGAATTCAACCTTTCACAGATGGGTTTCACTTGACCAATAAAGCAGCCTAATGAAAGTACGAAAGGATGAAGTTGTGAAAGTAAACTCAATGAACTCAATCGAATTTATTATCCTTGCTTGCCCATGTTCGTGCCCAACGAAAGCACAGAAAAAGAAGCAAACTAGAGTGGGATCACGAAAGCCTCTAAGCGCAAAAGAAGTGCGGGGATGAAGGATCGATAGATTCTCTTACTCTCCACCGCCCATGCTAGCCAAAAACAAACTAAGAAATATATATCTCCGTCAAAACAACAACAATCTACCATGCGTGAAACTAAACGAACTCTAAAGAAACACATAAAGCTGACAAAAGTAAATCTCCTGCAATCCAGAATTCTCCATGATCCATCGTGATCCATGGAACCTCAACCTCAACAATGCCAATGTGCAAACTTCCGTATACCTAGGAAATGAAATAAATCATAAAACCAATACCCTATGCCAACCGGCATAGAATGCGAAAAGAACAAAACCTCTGCTAGGTGCAGTACCGTAGGAAACCACAAAAAGCAGATACCCCGTATCCTTCCGTCTCCTAACTACATACCCGTAAACCTGCAAAACCGCAAACCTTCATAACCCCGTGCCCTATAGGCCACTATCCAACAGCCCACACGGCGTTCAAGTCACGCAGGAGCTAAGCACAAGAGTAGGAGGAATGGTGGTGTACTAGATGATCCATGGAGATGCAAGCCAGGTCACGCTAGATGAGGGGATAAACGTATATCCCAATCGCTAACCACTGCACAAACATGATTGAGCACACGAACTTTAAGGAACAAAATCGTCCTGACAAATTATGATCCACCGGAATCCCGAACAATCCCGAACAATTCTGATCTCTCCTAATCATTGTCAAACCCTGAAGCCTCTATCCCATTCAAACTACTGTTGGAAATGGCTGGAAGCCACGGATGATGCTCGGCCCGCTCGCAACTTATCCAGCATGCTCCGAACCTGTACACCATGTTCAGAACATGCTCGACATGCCCGAGCTTTTGTCATCATCCTTTGTTCACTTATGTGCGACTCGTGCCACCGTATGTTGCCTTTCGCGTTCGTTTGTCCGTCTCTCGTTTGTTCGCCCCTCATGAGTCTTTATGTGTGGTTTGCCCGACGACCGTTCCGCTTCGCCGATACTTCGTTCGCACCTTATGTGCGGGGTATTTCGGCGGTGTGCTTTGGCGTATCACAGCCATGCGGGAAAGCGCTGGGAATAGTACGGTGGCCAGGTGGCAAGGTAGCAAGAGCCGTAGGGTAGTGGAAGCTGTAGGACGGTAGGAGAGGAAGGATAAAGGAAGTCTCCTCGGAGTTTCGTGCTTTTGTCTCTTGTCTCATGTTAACAACGCAGTGAGCAGAGGAACGGGAGACCTAGCAGGAAAGTGGATATATGTGGATCAAGTGAGAGACGTCCTTTCGCCGTTTATGCATACTACTTTTTTTTTTCCCTGTCAGTTAGTTTAGTTAGTTATGGAGTGCCAGAAAATCAATCAAGTTGTCCAGCATGCTGCGGAGCAAGAGTGTGAACTTCCCCGCTTCCGGTTGTGGAGAGTTCTCACAATGCTTTTGTCATCGCTGTTTCGTTTCGTTTCGTTTCGTTTCGCTATTTCTTCGCCGCTTCCTTGAGTCCTAAATTTACTTGTGGGTAGCCCTGGCTTTCTAAAAACCCACTTTATACCCAATGTGGTATCGCGCGATGACACAACACTGCATCAAACTCAGGATCCCTGATACCCGACAGCAACGGGTAGACTATCATATACTCGAGTACTAGTGTACCGAACAACCCATATCCAATGCGTAGCTGCATACGACATGCAAGCAACAACCCACGGAAGCGCACCTACCTAATGTACCACACATCTCACAGCTCTATCGTAAAAACTTGAATAATTGGACGGTGTGCTACGTCGTTGGGCTTTCCTCTCTAAGTAAGCCCAAGAAACTTTTGGTTTTTCTCGCTCGGAAGGGGGAAAGGGGCTGTGTTTTTGGGGAGTTTTTCGCCCCCTTTCCAGAGAGGGGAATTTTGGACTTCATTGCAAACCGTCCAATTATTCAAATTTTCACGGTATGTCATATAACCACAACCTCCCAACCGCAGAGCCGCATTCCTAATAAGTAATCTGGTATTATGTCAGACATATGATTGGGTTTTTTGGCTCCTCAGCACATATTAAAGTACCACCAAGTTGTCACAGCTATAATTTATGGTCCGCAATCATCTGAGATAACTACAGCCACTCGGCAGAAGTGTGCGTGATCTGGGACAAAGTGAAATTGCGGTTGCGCCATAGAGGTCCCGGGCCGTGCGGTGGGAGGGCAATGGTGGAGTTGGCAACAAGCATGAACCGGCATGAACGATCAACGCCGTGTGTCAACGATCAACCTTCCACGATCAACCAAGAGAATAGTAAAGTACCAATAGTATAAATTGAATAATAAAATAGCTAATGCCTTGTATAACCTCCCTTTGCTTCCAATACTGGAGCTACCCTATCAGGCATTGATTTCTACAACTTCTCAAAGAACTTCTCAGGAAATGTCTCCAAAACCAAAGGTAATCCATGTGCAACCCTTCTCCTAACAGCCTATTTTCCACCTGGGGTATCTCCACTCCTTGGATACTGCTGGTGCGATCGCTTGTTAAGCTCAACTCAGACATGCTCAATGGGGTTCAAACCATGGGAATATGGTTGGTGTTCCACAACTTCAATCCTGTTTCTCTTCACCCAATCTATTGCACTATAAGCCTGATGAACAGGAGCATTGTCTTGCTGAAACAGGATATCTTCCATGCTAAAAGAAATCATTTGATGAATAACAGGAAGAGGATACCTTCGCGAGAGTCTGATATATTTGGTCTTGTTGATATTTTGAGTAATTAAAATTTAAACAATTTTTTCTTACTGCAAAAGCACCCCACAACTATCGGTAATATTCCTTTATCCTTTTCCTTTGGGTGTATGAGATCAGCTAACTACTTCTTTCTATGACCTAGAAATACTCATTACTGTATGGGATTTGTGGATTTTCAACACAACACTCATTACTGCTAATAACTCATCAAAAGCTTGGACTGTCAAGTTCTTATAAAATGTAGCGCTTTTCAATATTGTAGCAATATGGCCAGGCTTCAGCTTAGGTTTTGACTTCGCTTACCAGTTTCTCAGGTTGGCTTCTCTGAGTACCCACTTTGCTATACGCACATTTATCAGACAATTGTGATATATTAGGCAAGGCCGCATGGAGTGTAATGGTTAACAGTATCAACAAAAAACACCAAGCTTATAATTATTCCTGAACTAGGATCTAATCACTTTCTGGTGGGATTTCGATGCCCAAATAATTGTCTGATGCTGTCAACTACTTATAATAGCTGTGCAACTGAGTTGAGGAAGATTTTTAAGAGATTGGTTCTCACATGTTCAGACAAGAAAGCTCTTAACTGTTGTCCAAGCATGTTCTATGATCTTACTCACTGAGGGGATATTATTGAAGCAGCAGAAAAAGGTAATTTTCAGGTCCTTTTCTTCAAGGCTCATTTGTCTCGCAAAAATCTTAGGTGTCGGTCTTTTTTTGCCTGTCTACTTGGAATTTCCTGATCTATTAACCATCGGTAAAAAATGTAAAAGAAACTCCAGAGGATTAATTTCTTGTATAAAGGAGACTTTGGGTGGTGTAGATCCGGATGGTTAGAATAGGCTGTGATAAATGGTCATGATTACCTTCAAGATCACCTTTATCATAAAGTGGCATTCATGTAAGGCCGATCATAGCATTGTCATGTGAGCCATGTTTCACGAACACTTCTGGCAAGTGGTGGTAGCATCGATCCTCCATGATGAAGGCAGCAATATAGTCAATACATCTTTGAATCCAGATGGGATGGACAGAAGTCGTGAAAGGACAAACGGAAGGAGTGGTTATGTTATTATCTATCCAGACAACCTCTCCCGACTGAAAGGCGAGTACCATGGGTGTCTCACGTTCCAGAATCTACCAGCCGCTAGAGGTGAGAGATAGTCATTGCAGGGCCCTACAAGTGACTGGCCAGAATTGTAGGCACTAATTGAAACAGGATGTGTATAACTTTAGGCTACAGCCCAAGGAAATATCTCGTTCATATAGTGACTGGAAGCACACTGTTAGAGCCATTGACAATGAAGCTTGGACGGGACAGTACCCTCGAGAGTTAAGACACAGCTCTGTGCAGTGATGGACCCGGTCAGATTATGATTTAGTTTCGCTCTAGCTGATCATGATTGATCACCCTCAATCATAAGAGCAGTGTTCGCAAGCAGCCAGTCCGGCCAGGCTCGACATCCAGCGCGGCCGGCCTGGGCTTCCTGGGTGGGCGCCTGGGCCGGACTGTAGGCCATAGTCCTGCTTTGCTGGCCGATTGGACCATGCCTGACTGAAATATGGATATCTTCAGCCTTCAGCGATCCACAGGCATCTTCAGATATTTACGGCTGTCATCAAATATCAGCGGTGCAAGGAGGAATTATTTACTGATCCGGTGGCGTATGCCAAAAGCCAGCCGGTCCCTCCTGGTATCCATGTAGCCTGTAGGCTTCACAAAAGCCTTGCCTACGAAGCTGGGGTCAGTTTCACTTCGACCTGGCCCAGCGGGACTCTGCACCTGCAGGTATATCTGCTGGCCTGCGTCGCTGTCGGCGAACGCGGCATGAGAGTCACAAAAGCAGATCGTACACAATCCGGGTCCCCTTGTTTTGCCCAATCACGTGAGATCATTATCAATGATGTTATATAATATTATATGATAATGTGTGTGGACAAAATTATCCAGAGGTACCAGGGCACATGACAACTGATCGCTCCCAGACAACCTCGCACAACAGCCCTACCAGAAAGGCCCATATCATACAACCCATACTCCATAATTCCCCCTCTATTTTTATTATGAGAAATAATGTCCCCTGTCCTTTGCAGTCATCCCAAAAAAACCTATTACTTCTAAGCATCTCAGTCAATGGACAAGAGGGAGGGTGTGTGGCTTGCATGAAGGAGGCATGCCCTTGACAGACATTTCCCACAAACTCAGCATCCCTCTTAGTAGTGTTAGTGATACAGTGGTAAGAGGAGATAAACAGCGAGAGGAGAAAGAGGGCAGAGGAATCCATGGTAAAACATTTAAGGTACAGGATGAGGTTATGGCTGAGTAAGGCTTCAAAAGTCGCCATCTTAGCTATAAAGCCATTGCCAATAAAATTGCACCAAATGTCTGGGAAAAGACTATGAAGCGCAGACAGTGAGCATAAAATGGAAAGAAATAGGCAGCACAAGAAAGCACACATCTCGATAAAGCACATGAAGGGAGGGGATTGAAAGCAGCTTTTGCTCATAGGCATTAGACAAATAATATGTGGAGAAATAAGACCATATGGGGAGATGACTATTGAGAGAGGAGGTGGGAGAAGGAGAATGTGGATTTTTAAATATCCAAATGAAAAGTGGAATAAGTACGGGGTTCAAAGAACTCCTAGGAGTGAAGAGAGAAAGGTTAGCCAAAGGATGACAGGGTTTTTTTATAGACCAATGTATAATTGTTTTCTTCCTGTTTTTCCTGATCTATCTGCTGCTGGTAGTAGGGTTACTGGAAAGTCAATCATGGGAACTAGTACTCAACAAGACCTTGTTGGCATGTGAAAGGGTATCAAGAAAGAGTTAGGGGAAGAGGAAATGGTTTTAAAGATTAACAACGCTAAAACTCACTAGCGCTTCGTGAGGTGGTTCAGCCAGCATAGAATTACACTCCTGCAAAATGCACGTATTTACCAGATGTGAATCAAATGGAGAATATCTTGTCTCAGATAAAGGATATGCTTTCTAAGCACTATCCAGAACTTGATCACATGAAGGGCTCTGCAAATTTGGTCAAAAGGTCAATTGAAGAGGTAATGACTCTTTATTTTAACCTTCTGGATTCATAGGTTTTTGATACTCTAACAAGATGTATGGTAAATAGGTGGGAAGGAATTATTAACGTTGAGGAATAGTACGCCAAGTACTGATTACTGCTATAAATTTAGACGACTTTTTTGTTAGTTTTGTTGGTTGATCTGGAGGTGGTTGAAGGTAGCTGTATTTGTAACCACCTCTTAGGAGAGGTGCTAAATGGGGGGTTAATGGGCTTAGTTGTTTACCGAAAGTGGTAACTTAGGGAAGGAAAGTCCAGAGGCTTTAACAAAGATTGCTGAAAAGGACTTCTCACCATATCGTGACCACTGAAGTCTCAGAGATGTTTAGTGGATCTCAAACTAAAGATTGTCGAAGCGAACTGAAGACGGTAGCTGTTCAACCAAGGATATTGCAAACTCTGTCTATCGAAGTCTGCTTCCTCTAACATCGAGAATAGCAGTTCTTAAATACACTTCTTACGCTACTAAGAGCCTTGTCCTCATAACATATAAGAAACGAAAATGGTAGCCTGGAAACCAAACATAAAACGAATAGAGTATCAAACCGATACTCGGAACAAAATAAAAATCATATAGAGTATCAAACCGATACTCGAAACAACATATAAAACAGGGAGAGTATCAAATCGTTACTCGAAACCAAACATAAAACATATAGAGTATGAAACCGATACTTGAAAACAAACATAAAATATATAGAGTATCAAACCAATACTCGAAACCAAACATAAAACATATAGATTATCAAACCCTATACTATCAGGCTAGAGGCACACCTCATTTCTGGAAACAAATTCAAAACTCCAACAATATCAACAGATAAATAAAATTCCTAAAGCAGTAACCAGTACCCGTTACACCCCGAAAACAAAATAAAACACATATTTCAAAACATAAGAAGAAAATTCCGAATCCTCACTATCATAATCAGGATTCAAATAAGGATCTCAAAAACCTCGATCAACTGGGGGTACATTTTGATAGCTCTCAAAGCCATCCTTAGTAGCAGTATAACACATGGGAATAAACCCAGAAAATACCAGAGGAAACTCATCTGCTGGCATGTTATCTGTCCACCATGCCTGAACCAAATCCATCGCATGTTCTAATCCTTCCACCAGTTCCCAACCATTCTCGCTTGCTGGGTATCCTTTCCAACTAACCAGGAACTGTCCCTTTGCATATCGTTTTCTGTAAATGATGACTGATTGAACTTCCCATTCCTGTTCTTCATTGATAAGGATAGGTGCCAGCTTTGCAAATGCTCAACCTGGAAATCGAAAATTGTCGTGCGGTTGGTAAGGTTTGACTACTGAGCAGTGGAAAACTCCTTTCTTCATTCGGTACATTCTAGTATCCTCCCTAACTGTATAGTACTCGGTGTGTTCGTCAAATTGGAGTACTGTAAAAGGGCCACGCCAGCGTGGCTGTAATTTCCGGAATCTGCCAAATTTCATTGCAAACTGGTCTCCTAAAACCATAATCCTTTCTCCAATCTTGACAGGTTTGTGTGAGTTCCTCCCCTTAATTGCCACTCTGTTTGATCTTGCTCTAGCCAGCCGTAACACTTGGGATGCCGCATTTCTGATCTCTGGGTGTTAATTGTAGTAATCATCAGATGCGGGTAGTGTCGTAGCATTGACTTTATAGGTATCGAGTAGTTGGTATTCTCGTCCATACACAGTCTTATATAGGGACATTCCAATAGTATTGGAGTGACCTGAATTGTAGTAAGATGTTACTTCAGAGAGGGAGGTAAGACAGGTAGTCTGGAAGGCGTTCACAACGTTCTTTAATGCTGATTTCAGTTCTCGAATCTTCCTTCCTGCTTGTCTATTGGTCTGGTGGTAGGCAGGCATAGCCATAATGTGTTCGACTCTTATCATCTTCAATGTTTGTTTCCAAAACTGTGAGGTGAACTGAGGGTCAGCATCGCTAACAAGCGAGGTAGTTATTCCATGAGGGGTGAAAATATGAAGAGGGAGTAACTCTATAGTCGAAATCGCAGTAGCATTTACTGATGTTGGTATCAGCCAGCGGAACCCAACCGCTCTATTTACTACCACCAATACTGAATCATATCCTTTTAGTTTCGTAAAAGGACCCATGAAATGAAATAGCATAGCACAAAAATATCTTGGAGGGAAAAGGAAGCCAGAGGGTATTGCCTGTTGGTATTGTAGTCCTTTCCCAATTTTGATGACATATGTCAGATTGCTGAACATAGTCTTTGAAGTCCTTCCTCATCTCCGGCGAGGAGATGTATTCGGTTACGTACTGGAGCTTTCGATCAGCGCTATAGTCTCCTATATTTTGCATCTCCCCTATTATCAGTTCTCTTAGTGTTTCTCCGTTCACTCCACGACCATTCAGAATGTAAAGGAAATCTTCCCCTCCTCTTATAGTTGCATAGAGTAGACTGTTGCATATTTGGTAATGTTGCATCATTCCGTTTCGTGAAGTGAGGCTGAAATCCATTGCTAACTGATGGATATGGTTATTTCCATATCTTTTAACTTTCTGTTCCCTCCAACTATTCGTCATATCATCCACTCCTTAGACGATATCCTTTTCATCCACCACTCTTGCTAATACCGTTACCTCCTCCTCTTCTTCAAGTGTTTCATACACTTGGTGTAACCGTTACTGGTTACTGGTTTAGGAATTTTAGGTATCGGGTGATACTGTTTGAGTTTTGGATTTGTTTCAGGAAACGAGGTGTGCCTCTAGCCTGATAGTATACGGTTTGATACTCTATATGGTTTATGTTTGGTTTCGAGTATGGGTTTGATACTCTATATGTTTTATGTTTGGTTTCGAGTATCGGTTTGATAATCAATATGTTTTATGCTTGGTATCGAGTATCGGTTTGATACTTTATATGTTTTATGCTTGGGCTGAAGGCTACCATCTTGGGGGTCTATTATGTTATGAGAATAAGGCTCTTGGTAGCCTAGGAAGTGTATTTAAGAAACTGCTATTCTTCTCGAGAGAAGAAGCAGACTTCAGCAGACAGATTTTCAATATACTTGGTTGCACAGTTACTCTCTTCAGTTCGCTTCAAGAATGTTTAGTTTGAGACCTACCAAACATCTCGGAGACTTCAGTAGTAGCGATACAGTAAGAAGCCTATTCAACAACCTCGGCTAAAGCCTCCGGACTCTGATTCACTAGTTACTGTCTTGGTACAGAACAAAGCCCGTTAACCCTACGAGTACCGCATCTCCGGAGAGGCGGTTACACTCGGTAGAGCTTACGTTTCTCACGAGGGAGAGAGGGTTGTTCTACTACCGGAACCTCATTCAGGTATGCGAAGGGCCCTCCATTAAGAGGTTCGTTCTGGCAGTGTTCAGGGTACCCTGATTTCTGACATTGGGTAGATGGAGTGCCACAGCCTAAACGGTTCTTGACAGACTCTTTGATGGTACAGATATCGAGGCGGGGGTGTCGTTAGGTGGACGCCAAACTCAAGTATATAACTCAGGGACGTAGGCTCGAAATCTTGGATTGGAGAATCTGTGGAGGAAGGCTGGTGTCGATAAGGTAAAGTAAGGTCAAAATTTAAAGTGTGAAACAATATTATATTGATAAGATCTCTTCTCTGTTGCTTGATAATATCTGTAAAGCTCTGGAGGCACCTGCATATTTATATCCCGTGTCGGAGTGTTCGCTGACTACTTCTAACTACTATCCTTTTGAAGTACCAATCTAGTTTTACTATGCAAACGTCCAGAATCTTATAAGTGCGAACTCCATTTAAGCCTGAAACTTATCACACCCTTTTAGAGACACGGAATAGTATTCCTCCATTGAGATGACTGCCCTATTTGTAATACCAAACAGTGATCTCTAACTTAGATGTCCGCATAGACTATTATATTACTTTAGTCTTGTTGACTATCGTTCCAGTAGTCTCTTCGGTCATGAAGTGATCAAGTTCATGCTGCTTCACCTGGGGCCAATTGCAAGTCTGAGCCCAACGCGTCAATGTCTTAAGGGTCTCCGCCTAATTTAGGTCTTAATTTCTGCCCGTGCTTCACCTTAGTTCCACCGGCCTCGATAAAGGGGTCCTATCACTAGGACCAACCAACCTACACCTGATCTCCGAAGGGTATGGGCGGATTCGGTATACCTTTAGTAGCTTCCACTACTAGGATATCCTCTTAGAGTATTTCGCTGCAAACGTCCCGCCAACTTCGGTCCATAGTTAGGAAGCCTAAAATGGAAGCCCATTATCTTAGTGCGCCTTCCATGGATTTCCTCCATTCCACTTCCCAGATGTCGCAAAAGGTCCGCTGTCATATATCCCGCAAACAGCATGCAGTCGGACCGACGGCAGCGATGTATCCGGTGTTATGAAGTTGGCTTCATTGATGTGACTTTTCAGTTATGGGACACAACTCTCGAAATAACGCTATTGACGTGCGGGCCCCACAAGGGGGCCGGAGGTGGGTGTTGGCTCCCGTAAATTCTGGGTCAGTGCGTAGTTACCCTACCGGGGGTCTGTGCACATGTCTCAGATTTCCACATGCCTAACATGAGCTCCCTCCTACCAGGCTACGCCACAAATGCCTTTATAACCCTTTACAATTTTCTTCTAAATACGTTTTAAGCCTCAGTGTGGTCAGGGTGAAAAACCTCCCACGTTTACTTGGCCACAGTAGGAAAAGCTTTTCGGCACTATCTTACTTCTGCCCTTCCTGGTATGTCCAGATGTTCATTTTGAAAATTCTCCACAACTTCCTCCGCGTTTTCCATACCGGTCGCAGACTCCCACCTGTTCTCATCTTTTGAACACCCTTGCCACTCAACGAAGTATCACAATTCCCGCTTCTGCTGATAGCGGCCGAGCACTCGTTTTCTCTAAGAATGAATCACGCTTCTTAATATTTTCCGTACCTCCCATTGCCGATCACCATCAATGTCCTCCCGCTCTCTAGGGAGTTGCTGGTGATTGTCATAAACGGATTCGTGATAGGGTTCCAATAGTGCGACATGGAATACGCAGGGAATGTTCTATCGATCGGATATGTTGAGCTTGAAGGCTAGTGATACGAATTTTTCCTTGATTTGAAAGGGACCATATAGCTGGAGACTTAGTTTCTTTGATTTCCATCGGGTACCAATGTTTTTTGAGTTTAAGATTACTTTGTCCCTAATTTTGAAGTCCGGCTGTTGTCTAGCTTTCGTGTAATAATATTTTGACATACCTTTTGGTGTCCTGTCTAGTCACCCTCTTGCTTGTTCGTGTATCTTCTTAATCCACATTGCATAAAGCGCTGCTGCTGGATTTTGACCTTCGCGCTCCTTCATCCACTCTGTCCGTGGATGGAAACCTTAGTTCACATAGAATGGTGACATCGAATGAGCATTGGTTGCGGAGTTGTTTTAGGCATGTGCAGCTAGCGGTAATAGCTGATGCCAGTCGTCCTGATGGTAGTTGACAAAGCTTCGCAAGTATCTTTTCCGCACTTGGTGGTATGTTCAGTTTGTTCATCAGTCGGAGGGTGATAGGCTATGGACATTCCTCGCTTAATTTCCAGCACTTTGCAGAGGGATTCCCAAAGTTCTCCAGCAAACTTTGAGTCCATTTCCATGACAATTTAAGTTGGTAGGCCATGCAGCCTCCAGACCTCTTTCAGGAATGTGCTTGTTACATCCTTTGCGGTTGCCGACGTTTGTAGTCCGATGAAATGTGCCATCTTGGGGAACCGATCGACTACTACTATTATTTGAGTACATCCTTGTGACTCTGGTAGCTGTTGGATGAAGTTCACTGAGATGGACACCAATGCGGCGTAGGGGATTTGCAGTGGCTCTCATAGTCCTTACTGGGCGTGCCTAGGCGATTTGTGATGCTGGCATTCATCGCCGGATCGTACGTAATCGTTGAGCCATTCCACCAGTCCTTTCCCGTAAAAGTCTCTCATGATCATTTCCAAAGTCTTTTCTTGTCTGAAATATCCTGCAACCTTTGCATTGTGACATCCTTCTGCAATCTTAGCATATAGCGCCTGACTATCTGGTACAAATAGTCTTTGCTTATAATATAGTAGATCGTCAGTTCCGGTCCAGTCTTTGGGAAAATCCTTTCCTTTGACTGGTCACTTAATGAGTTCCTCCATTCGTTGCCTCCATGCTATGACCGTTTCGATTGCCACCGGTATCACGTTTAAGAATTCGGGATTAAACTGCTTGATACCTTTCTCTAAGATAATAGCATTTGACATTAGAACCTTTTTGGGTACTTCTGAAATATCATACCAATGTTCGTTGTCTTTAGCTGATGCCTGTAGGTAGCTGAGGCTAGGTTCCTGTTTCTTGACGATCAGGGATCTTGTCTTTATATCGGTGCTTCCAAATTCCGCGGCTCCTCATTACGTATCTTCCAAGTCGTTTACTTCCATCATGTCCATGGTGTTGACTTTTTCTACCGCTAGTTGAGCTATACGAGCGCCCATTTTTATTTCCCTGTCTACATCCTTATGGTTGAAAAGTACGACTTTGAGTTCACGAATGTAAACAGCATCTGTTACTCCAGCGCCAGTAGAGATTCGTCTTTGGACCTCTAATCCACTTCTTGAGCCAACTCTTGCGTAAGTTCCTTGGGGTAGCCCTATAGCTATACCCGTCCTTATTCATGCTTGTCCATATTTTGGGACAATCTCATCCTCTATAGCGTACAGGTCATGTCCTGCCGCCATTTTTAAGCTCTTTGTTGGCAAGTACGCCTTTTTGCACAATCTCTTGACCCTAGTAATGGGTTCCTTTCCACCTCCTTGATCTTCCAAATCCGAATCTTTATCTCCATCCCTGTCTTCTCCTTCATCGCCTACACTCACAACTAGCCACACAAATAAATTTTCGACTTGCAAAGTTTTCTGTTCGTGATGTGTAGCTCCGTGCTCAGGATGGTACTCCGGCGGTCTGCTTAATGCGTCAGGTTTTCCGCCCTTCGCGCCTGGTCAGTATACCATACGGAAATTGTATTCTACTAACCTCTGAGCCCATCGAATCTGACGGCCACTCGAGACTTTCAAAGTTAGGAAGTATTGTAGGTTGTGATAGCTGGTAAAGACTGTAAGTGGTTTTTCTGTCCCGACCAAGTAGTGTCTCCATACCTTGAATGCTGCGAGGATCACTAGAAGTTTTTATCATGAAATTCGTAATTGCGCTCCGCCGAATTTAATTTTCTGGAATGGAAAGCTACTAGATATAACATTTTTTCGAAATATTGAGATAAGACACAAACAAGCACAAAATCACTAGCAGTGGTTTCCACCACCATTGCTCTTTCTGGGAAGAAGTGATGTAGTATTGTTAGGCGGATGCCAAACTCCGGTTTATAACTGAGGGACGTGGTGCTGAAATCTTTGACTGGAGAATCAGTGGAGCAAGGCTCATCTCGATAAAGTAAAGTAGGTAAAGATTTACAGCGCGCGACAATATTATATTGATAAGATCTCTTCTCTGTTGTTTGATGATGTCTGTAAAGCTCAGGAGATACTTGGATATTTATATCCCGCATCTGAGTGTTCGCTGACTACCTCTAACTACTATACCTCCGAAGTACCACTCTGATTTAAATATGCAAACGTCCAGAATCTTATGAGTGCGAACATCGTTTGACCCTCAAACTTATCAAACCCTTTTGCGGACTCGGAATAGTATTCCTCCGTTGTGAGGACTGCGCTATTTGTGTAACCAAACAGCCCCCTCCCACTTAGATGTCCGCATAGACTTTTATACGACTTTTAGTCTTGTTGACTATCATCCCAATTGTCTCTTCCGTCATTAAGTGATCAGGTTCATGCCAGGCCACTTAGTGTCAATCGCAAGTCCGAGCCCGACGTGTGAGCGTCTTAGGGGGCTCCAACCTATGTAGGGCTTCCATTCTGAGTGTGCTTCTCCTTTGTTCGCCGGGCTTCGTAGAGGGGTCCTATTACTAGGACCAACCAACCTACAGCTGATCTCAGAAGGGTATGGGTGGATTCGGTATACACCTAATAGCTTCCACTACTGGGACATCCTCTTAGAGTATTTCGCCGAAACCGTCCTATCTCCTGCGGCCCCTAGTTAGGATCCCTAACTTTGAAGCCTACTATCTCCAGACGCCTATAATAGATCTCCTCCGTTCCACTTCCCAGATGTCACCAAAGGTCCCCTCCCATATATCCTGCGAACAGCATGCGGCTGGACAGACGGTGGCGACCGATATAGTGTTATGAAGTGAGCTTCATTCAGGTGACACTTTAGTTATGAGACGCAACTCTCGAAATCTTGCTAATTATGTGCGGGCCTCATAAGGGGACTGGAGGTGAGTATTGGCTCTGGTAAATTGCGGGTCGGTCCGTACTTACCCTACCATAGGTCTGTGCACAAGTCTCAGATTTCCATATGCCTAACATGAGCACCCTCCTACCAGGCTTCGCCTCAAATGCCTTTATAACCATTTTATAATTTCTTCTAAATACATTTTAAGACTCTGTGTGTTCAGGGTGAAAAACCTCCAGCCTTTACTTGGCCACTGTAGGAAAACGTTTTCCTCACTATCTTACTTCTGCCCTTCCTTGCATGTCCGGATTTTCATTATGAAAATTCTCCGCAACTTCCTCCGCATTTTCCATTCCAGTGGCAGGCTCCCATATGTTCTCATCTTCAGAACACCCTTGCCATTTAACCAAATACCACAGTTCCCGCTTCTCTTGATAACGGCCGCGTACTTGTTTCCTGTAAAAGCCAATCTCTCTTCTTACTATTTTTTCAACCTCCCATTGTAGATTGCCATCAATCTCCTCTGGCTCCCTAGGAGGTTGTTGACGATTCTCATGAACTGATTCGCGGTAGGGTTACAATAGTGCGATATGAAATACGTGGTGAATGTTTTATCAATCGGATATGTGGAGCTTGAATGCTCTAGATCCGGATTTTTCTATGATTTGGAAAGGACCATATAGCTTTGGACTTAGCTTCTTCGATTTTCGTCGCGTGCGCATATTCCTTGCGCTTAACCTTACTTTGTCCGCGATTTTGAAGTCTGGTTGTTGTCGAGCTTTTCGGTCATAATATTTCGACATTCCTTCGCACGTCTTCTCTGGTGACCCTCTCGCTTGTTCATGTATTGTCTTAATCCAGTTTGCATATAGTGTTGCTCCTGGATTTGGAGCTTGGCGCTCCTTGATCTACTCTGTCTGTATATGGAATGCGTAGTTTGCATAGAATGGCGACATCCCAGGAGGGTTAGTTGTGCAGTTGTTATAGGCATGTTCAGCTAGCAGCAGTAGCTGATACCAATCATCCTGATCGTAATGGACAAAACTTCACAGGTAACCTTCCAGCAGTTGGTTGGTATGTTCAGTTTGTCCGTCAGTCAGACGGTGGTATGCCGTTGATATTCTTTGCGTAATTTCCCGTGCCTTGCAAAGGGATTCCCAAAATTCTCCCGCAAACTTGGAGTCCATGTCCGAGAGGATTTCGGTTGGTAGGCTATGCAGCCTCTATACTTCTTTCAGGGATGCGTTTGCGACATCCTTGGCCGTAGCCGAGGTCTGAAGTCCGATGAAATGTGCCATCTTCCTGAATCGATCGACTACAACCATTATCTGAGTTCATCCTTGCGACTCTGGTAGTTGGGTAATGATATCCACTGCAATTGACGCCGATCCTGCATAAGGTATTTGCAATGGTTGCAATATTGCGTACTTAGCATATCTAGGTGACTTGTTATGTTGGCATTCATCAGCAGATCGTACGTAGTCATTGACCCATGCCGCAAGACATTTCCGGTAGAAGTCTCGCATGTTTATTTCTAAAGTTTTTTCTTGTCCAAAATGTCCTTCAACCTTTGCATCGTGACATCCTTCTGCGATCTTGGTATCTAACGCCTGACTGTCTGGTACAAATAGTCTTCCCTTATAATATGGTAGATCGTCGGCTAAGGTCCAGTCTTTGGGGAAATCTTTTCCTTCGTCTCGTAACCTAATGACTACTTCCCTTCGTTACCTCCAGCCTATATCCGTTTCAATAGCCGACTGTATCTCGTTCAGGAATTCAGGATTGAACTGCTTCACACCTTTCTGCAGGATAATAGCATTTGACATTAGAACTCTTTTCGGGTACTTCTGAAATATCGTATCAATGTTCGTTGTCCATGGCCTATGCCTGTAGGTAGCGGATACTACCTTCCTGTTCTTTGACAATCAAGGACATTGTCGCTATATCGTTGCTTGCGAATCCCGTGGTTTATCCCTCCATTTCCTGTAAGCCGTTACCTTCTATCATGTCCAAGCTGTTGACCCTTTCTACCACTAGTTGAGCTACGCGATCGCGCATTCTTGATTGGCAGTCCACATCTTTATGGTTGAAAAGTACGACTTTGAATTCACAGGTGTAATCAGCATCGATTACTCCTGCGCCAGTAGAGATTCCCCTTCGGACTGCTAATCCACTTCTCGGGGCAACTCTTGCATAAGTTCCTTCACGTAGCCCCACAGCTATACCCATTGTTATTAATGCTAGTCCATATTTCGGGACAATGTCATCTTCAATGGTGTATAGGTCATGTCCTGCCGCCATTCTTGACCCCTTTGTTGGCAAGTATGCCTTTTTGCTCAATCTCCTGACCCTGATAACGGGTTCCTTTCCCCCTCTTCCAGGTTCCAAATCCAAATCTTGATCTCCATCCCTGTCTTCTCCTTCATCGCCTACCCTTGCTACTAGCGACACCAAGAAATCTTCCTCTTCCAAATTTTTCTGTTCGCGATGTGTAGCTCCCTCCTCAGGATGGTACTTCGGCTGTCTGCTTAATGCATCAGGCTTTCCGCCCTGTGTGCCTGGTGGGTATACAATATGAAAATAGTATTCTACCAACTTGTGAGACCATCGAATTTGATGGCCACTCCAGACTTTTGAGGTGAGGAAGTATTGTAGGTTCTGATGGTCGGTAAAGACTGGGATCGGTTTCTCGGTTCCGATCAAGTTCTGTCTCCATTTTTTAAAAGCTTCCAGGATCAGAAGAAGTTCTTTATCATAAATCTCGTAATTGCGCTCTGCCGAGTGTAATTTTCTGAAATGGAAAGCTACTGGATGTAATCTTTTCTCAAAGTATTGAGAAGGGACGCAGCCGAGTGCAAAATCGCTAGCATCCGCTTCTACCACTGTTTGTCTTTCTAGGAACAACTGGTGAAGTATGGAGGTTGTGGCGAATCGGTGCTTGAGTTCTTCGAAAGTAACGTCCTGTTCAACTCGCAATTTAAAATTCTTAGGATTTCCTGGTAACCTCTCGGTTATGGGCTTGCAAATAGCCGAGATGTTTTTCATGAATCTTCGCTAGAAGTTAGCGAACCCCATAAACACTTCTACTTTTCTAACCACCTTAGGCTATTTCCCGACCATTATGGATTGCACCTTTCGGGTGCTCATAGACACCTCATCAACCGCCACCATATAGCGCAGGAATTTTACCTATGTGGCATGGAAAGTTGATTTTTTTAGCGATACCGCTAATTGAAAGTCTGATAGACTTTGTAAAACTTTCTTAACAGCTGCAAGGTGTTCTTTTTAATGCTTTGAGTAGATGAGAATATCATCAAGGTAACACACGACTCAGACGTCCAAGTATTCTGGTGGAAATTGGTTCATCATATCTTGGAAGGTTGCCGGAGTGTTGACCAATCCAAAAGGCATAAGCTTATATGCGTAGTGTCCGTATCTTGTACGGAACCCTGTCTTCCATTCATCCCCTTCTTTGATCCTAATCTGGTGGCAGCCATCCTTAAGGTCTAACTTGGTGAAGATGTTTGTCCCGGCTACTCTATCTCTGAGTTCAGACATTAGTGGAAGTGGATGTTTGTTGAGGATTGTAATTTTATTTAGATTCCGATAATCCATAACTAGATGTAGTCTACCATCTGGTTTAGGCACGAATAATATGGGTGCGCCTGCTGGTGAATGGCTTTTTGTGATTTTCCCTTGTTTGATCACAGTTTATAACAATTCTCATAAAGCCTGAAGCTGTTTTTCGGACAGTGGATTTCATGGCCCCCAGGGGGGGGTTGATACTAGAATCAACTTGATTTCATGATTGAATGTTCGTCTTGCAGCTAATTCTTCGGCCATCAGGGCTTCAAACAAATGTTTGTACCTCCAGTATGCTTGCGGTAATGATTCGAGTTCCAGCGTATTTTCAATGGCTCCAATTCTTCCGACGCTGCAGGCATTAGGATCCCAAGCGAGGGATTCGTCATATTCGAACATATCGCCTATTCCTTCATCTTCTTCCACAGAGCTTTTGCAACATTTTGCAGAGAAGGTCCAATTTTCTGTATCATCTATCTGAGACATTGGGTGTTTACGATGCCACCAAACAAAAGGAATTATCATTCCATAGTGACCTGCCTTCGCCACTTCACATGACACTTCAGTGATGTGCCGGTTTTTTCCTATATTCAATTTCATTGGGAGAGTGTAACACTTTCCCCCAGAGGAGGCGGACGATCTGTGAAAGCTGAAGATATCAACTCCATTATCGCGTTCTACAGAGGAAACGCGAAGGTTTTCAACTAGGTCCTTGTTGATAAGAAACATGTTGGATCGCGAGTCTAATAACACTGTAATTTTGTATCGCTTATCGTTTATATAGAGGTAAGCAATCCCCTCTGGACAGTTGTATCGTTTTGGTTTTGGAGCATCTAGTTCCACGTGCTTTGTGTGGAGAAGATTTTCTTGGTTCTTTCGTTCAGGCATCGTTGGTATTGGGTGTAGGTAACAAGATCTTTGTTAGTACACCCACATAGTTTCGACAATTGAGGTCTCTTCAGACAAACTAGTAACTTTTTAGCTGTAACAATCTGCGTCTACATACTAAAGCAGCATTTCACCAACACGCTAGTGCGCATGACCAGTTTTCAGGCTGGATGCCTTCTCCCGACACGCCAGACCTAGGCCTATAGCAGATTTTCGGGCGGCTATCAGCCATTTTACTCCCCTGGTGTGGGGTTCTTGCTTTTCCGAATTTTTTCCCTTAGGATTTTGGTTATCGGTCCAGCTCTCTCAGAGGAGCCTTGTCCACCAAAGCGGTACATCCCTATTGCAAACTCTGGCCAGAAGGCAAGATAGTACATATGTATAATACGACTCAGACTCATGTGGTAGGTGCAACGGCCCGCATCGGTTGTCCTCCTGCGGTGTATTGTTATCAGGTAGATCTTACATTCCTATGTCCCAACTTCTTCGGTATAGAAACTTGCTTGCACACGCGTAGTAGGCAAGCACCAGGTGACTCGAGGAACCTCGTACTGGTGGCTCCCGGGCCATCTGACCCTGTTAAATATCCACTCTTTCGATCCCGACTCTCCATATTTTGATTCTTGTGTTCGAGCTCATAAGTCTTTCGTGGGGTCCCTTCACTTAAATCCTACTTGCGTTAATCCTGGAAGGAGACACTTGCTTCGCACCACTTTCATCATTTTGTGTTTCGATTCCTGTAGTTGCACACGGAATACCCGATCCCCATCGTGGTCGGTACCCAATACACCCCAGCCAAAGGGGGTTCTCATTTCCATTCCAGCTCCCTTAGGATACTGAAAACCCAAACGCCGTTGCCATTGGTGCCAACATACTGACCTAGGTCAGTTCCTCCTCGTCTGCCAGTTCCCAGATTTTATTCACAGGGGCTGGGCGCTGAACAGTTGCGACTTTGGGAGCTAATTTGGACTTCACAATAGCCGATCTTGCTTGTCGAATTCCCATTTTTAACGGTCTTGAGCTGACCGTTGCCACCGATATATGGGCGTCTCCCCAACACGTCTGATAGGTGTTGTTTTTCTTCCCACAACGCGTCCATTCTCCATCTTTGCTTCGAGTGTCTATCACACTCTCCGGGATACCGGTATGTGCCTGGGCGAAGTTTGTATGGGAGGTTTTTGCCGCACCTCCCAACCTTTTCCTTGGCTTCTCCTGTTCAGCGTCCCTTTTTCGTTTTCATAGTGGGGCTCCACCTCCCTTGACATAATGTTTAGTATCCCTTTGGCCCTTTGTTTTAGAGTCCTATCGGTCTTCTCTTTTGACCTCGGGGACTATTTTGGGCTTGGATGGTTGAACTCGCAGAATTTTCTTTCTGGCCAGCAGTCCTTCTTATTACCGTCCGCAGCGCCTAAGTCCCTCTTCCCATTCTTGATCTGTCGTATATTGCAGGGGCGAAAACCTGCGGACAATTTGTTCAGGAAGTTAGTCTTTGACTTCCTGTCACCAGGACTGACTGGTCATGCGTGCAAGAATGTTATGGTTATGCATGACTGTCAGATATCGTTCAATACCGCCATCGTATATGACAAGTTTCATTGCTCGAAGAGCTAATCTCTCCGCTTCCACTGGGGTGAATTGCTTGATCATATCATGTTTAAAGCGAGTCCATGTCACCAGCTCTGGCTGCTGAGTTTCCCGCTAATGTCCGTCCATAGCCTGCCAGTACCATATGGTATACGGAAGGACTATGTCTCCTTTCATACGGCGGAGCGCATATATGACACATTCCCGGGGCTCATTCCAGATTCCCGGGTTTCTTGCGAAATAGTCGGTACATCGCATGATCCACACATATTTATATCTTGTGCGCGTCGCTCTACAAACTCTGGGGGTGGCTCTGATGGTCGCTTAATATTCAGCGCTATCGCGTTGTCAAGTGTTTCTGCCATGCCAGTCTGTTCTGGTGTCTGTCCTCGCCTGCCTCGGCTAGGACCTCCTCTCTTCCTTCCTCTTTCATTATCATCATCATCGTCATCGTCGTCACTAGGGTCTCCTGCACTACCTCCGTGGGCACCTGAGGGGGATGCATCAGAGGGTTCCTGGCCTTTCCCTTTGTCTCGCCTGGTAGGCGGAGCGTAGTATTCTTCGTCGTCTGTTTCTTGGACGGCAGGCAAGGGTGTGGGCGCTGAGGCTCCAGGACTTGGTGCAGCAGCCAACAACCTGTTTACAGACTCCGTCATTGCTTTCAGGGTATTGTTTGTCACATTATTCTGCTCCTGTTGCTGCTGGTACGATCTGCGAATCACCGCTTGACGAGTAGTCTGATTTAGACGCATTTGTCCGAGAGTACAATAGACTTTTCTTTCCCGGCTGATGCTTTGATTTCGGAATTCCTGGAATTCCGTCCTTAGGTTGTTGACCATTTGTTCCAACGTCTGGTCGCGGGCTAATGCCACCGGGCTTTCCTGCCCGAGTATCCCCTGTGACCTCGTGATTACTTCTTCATGTTCCTGTTGACCCCTATCTTGGGCATCAATCTTCTTTGCCACTTCCCATATCATTTCCTGTTGGATCCCCTTAACCTCGCCTTCCACACCAGCTAGCTGCATCAACAAGATTGCAATATCATTTTCGTTGATATCTTGTCCATCGATAATTTGCTGCTGAACCTTAAGCAGCTTTAAGGTATTGACTTGGGTAGCCCTCTCCAAATGTTTGAAGGCGATCTTGACTTGGTCCAGGGAGGTATTTATGTCTTGTCTTATTTGACCCAACGTGACTCCACAACGGGCAGCCAATCTAGCTAAGTTTGCAGAGTGGTCCACTGGTTTCTGTGTGGGGGCCCTTGATATCCTATAAGTGCTTGCGACGCTAGAGGATTGGTGAGAGGGTACATTTCCTCCCCAGGACGTAGGTTGACGAGGTGTTGAAGAGAAGGGACTATGAATAGCGGAATCATCAGTCGTATCCGTGGTGTCGGGTCGGGTATCCATAGGTTCACCAGCAGTTATTCTTTTCCTCGGGCCCTGAGGTATCTCTGCCATTGCAATACTTTCCAGATAGGCTAGCTGCTCTTGTAGCCCTGTCTGAGTGATTACTGGTACTTCGGACCAGAGCTCATGATATCCTTTAAAGGGTTTAAGCAATCATATGTAAGGTATCCAACATCTGAGGTATTCTAATGGTATAGGTATGAAGGGGTTCGATTGTTCCGATTCTCGACTCAGGACCTGAATCGCCTTTTTCTAGAGGTTCAAAATGTACTTGTAGTAGATATATAGGTCTCAGGCCCAGGCGGAGGGAATATCTGGCCCTCAGATGGCTGTGCCTAATTTTTCCTTCTCTTTCTCTTCCGTCTTCAAAGAGCACAGGGTGCTCCGGGTGACAAAGTTTTCCGACCAGGTCCAATTCCACTCAAAGTCCGCACCCTGCCAGGTGCGATATAAGCTATTGAATTGATCCCTCGTTGGAATCCAGCAAGGTACTATGAACCACGTGGGTTCTTGCGTATATTCTTCTCCGATTTCGCATAGCCCGGTGTGAAATATTTATTCGAAGGAATGAATATAGAGAGGGCAATGTGGTGCTTCGCAAATATAATCGAAGTGTGAGGTGATGGTGGAGTTTGAAGTGAACTCGTAGTTCATATAGTGAGCCTTGATAACAGGAGAACCATCAGTAACCTGTTTGGTGGACGCGAAACTCTAGTATATAACTGAGGGACATGGGAACGAAATATTTGATTGCAGAATCTGTCGAGGAATCCTCGTCTCTATAAAGTAAAATAGGTAAAGATTTAAGGTGTAGAACAATATTATAATAATAAGATCTCTTCTCCGTTCCTTGATGATATCGGTAAAGCTCGGGAGGCACTTCGATATTTATATCCTGGGTCTGAGTGTTCACGCACTACTTCTAACTACTATGCCCCCGAAGTACCATTCTGATTTAAATACGCAAACGTCCAGAATCTTATGAGTGCGAACACCGTTTGATCCTGAAAGTTGTCACTCCCTTTCGTGGACTCGGAATAGTATTCCTCGGTTGAGATGACTGCGCTATTTGTTATACCAAGTAGCCGCCACTAACTTAGATTCCCGCAAAGACTTTTACCTGACTTTTAGCCTTGTTGACTATCGACCCAATTGTCTTTTTAGTCATGAAGTGATCAGGTTCATGCTGGGCCACCTAGTGCCAATCGCAAGTCCGAGCCCGACGTGTCTGCGTCTTAGCGGGCTCCAACCTATCTAGCTCTTCCATTTTGACCGTGCTTCCCCTTCGTCCGCCGGCCTCTGTAGATGGATCCTATTACTAGGACCAACCAACCTACAGCTGATCTCAGAAGGGTATGGGTGGATTGGGTATACCCCTAATAGCTTCCACTACTGGCATATCCTCTTAGAGTATTTCGCTGAAAACGTGCTGTCACCTTCGGCCCAAAGTTAGGATCCCTAACTTTGAAGCCTACTATCTCAATGCGCCTCTGATAGGCTTCCTCCGTTCCACTTCCCGGATGTCGCCACAAGTCCCCTCTCACAGCTCCTGTGAACAGCATGTGGTCGGACAGACGCTGGCGACGTATATGGTGTTATCAAGTGGGCTTCATCGATGTGAAACTTTAGGTATGGGACGCAACTCTCAAGATCTCGCTAATGACGTGCGGGCCGCCCCATACAGGGGCCGGAGGGGAGTCTTGGCTCCGGTAAATTGAGAGTTTGTGCGTAGTTACCCTACCATGGGTCTGTGCACATGTCTCGGATTTCCATGTGCCTAACAAGTATCGGGGCTATTGTGACGCAATTTTTTAGCTTCTCAAAAGCCGTATCCTACTCAATCCCACACTAGAAATTCTTTGGATTGCCTTGCAGTATCTCAGTTATGGGTTTTCAAATAGCCTAGAAATCTTTAATAAATCGTGGGCAGAAGTTAGCGAATTCCATGAATACCTGTTCTTCTCTAACCGAGTTCGGTGCTTTCCAGACCATTATGGATTCCAACATTCGGGTGCGCATAGCCACTCCATGGACCGCCACCATACAGCTGTGGAATTCTACATCCGTGGCATGGAAAGTGTATTTTTTTAGTGATACCGCTAATTGAAAGTACGATAGGTTTTGTAAAACCTTTTTAACAGCTTCGATGTGTTTCTTGTCATCCTTTGAGTAGATGAGAATGTCGTCCAGGTAACACATGACTCTGATGTTCCAGTATTCCTGTAGAACTTGGTTCATCATATCTCGGAAGGTTGCCGGAGCGTTGACCAATCCCAAAGGCATAATGTTATATTCATATTGTCCGTATATTGTGCCGAAAGCTGTCTGCCATTCCTCTTCTTCCTTTATCCCAGTTAAGTGGTAGCCGCTCTTAAGGTCTAACTTGGTAAAGATCTTTGCACTGGCTACTCTATCTCTGACTTCGGACATTAGTAGAAGGAGATGTTTGTTGAGGATAGTAATTTTATTTACATTGCGATAATCCAGAACTCGATGTAGTCTGCCATCTGGCTTAGGTACGAATAATACGGGTGCGCCTGCTAGCGATTGGCTCCACGGGATCTTTCCTTGCCTGATCATTGTCTCCAAGTATTCTTACAAAGCCGGAAGCTGTGTTTCAGATAGTAGAGCTATCACCTCCCATGAGCGACTTTATCCCGGAATCAACTTGATTCTATGATCGAATGTTCGTCTTGGGGCTAGTCTTTCTGCCGTTTTGGCTTCAAACAAATCTTTGCAATGCCAGTATTCTTTCAGTAATGATACGAGTTCCAGAGTATTTTCTATGGCTCCAATTCTTTAGAGGCGGCATGCATCAGGGTCCCAGGCGACGGATTCGTCATATTCGAACATATCCGCTATTCCTTCAGCTTCTTCCACACAGTTTTCACAACCTTTTCCGGAAAAGGTCCAATTTTCTGCATCTTTTATGTGAGATACTGGGTGTTCATGATGCTACCAACAAAAATGAATTATTATTCCATAGTGACCTGCTTTAGCCACTTCACACGACACTTCTGAGATGTGTCGGTTTTTTCCTGTCTCCAATTAAATAGGGAGAGTGTAACACTTCCCTCCTGAGGCACCTGATGATCCGTCAAAGTCCAAGATATCCACTGCATTGTTTCGTTCCCCTGTGGCAATGCGAAGGTCTTCAACTAGGTCGTCATTGATAAGGAATATGTTGAATCTCAAGTCTAACAAGACTTTAACTTTGTATCGCTTATCGTCTATCTGGAGGTAAGCAATCCCCTTCGGACAATTGTATCGTTTTGGTTTTAGAGGTTCTAACCCAAGGCGCTTAGCGCGGATAAGATTTTCTTGGTTCTTTCATTCAGGCCTTGTTGGTGTTGGGCGTAGGTGACAAGATGTTTGTTAATACGCCCACGTAGTTTCGACCACTGAGGTCTCCTAAGACCAACTAGTAACTCCTTTTAGCTCTAACACTCGGGGTCTACATACTAAGCGGCATTTCACCAATACGAAATTTTGCACAACCAGTTTTCTGGCTGGATTCCGTCTCCTGACACACCAGACCTAGGCTCACAGGAGATTTTCGAGTGGTTATTAGCCATTTTACTCCCCTATTGTGGGGTTCCCACATTCATCGAGTCCTTTCCCTTAGGATTTCGGTTATCCGTCCAGCTCCCTCAGAGGGCCCTTGCACACAAAAGCGGTACATCCATATCCCACAGTCTGACCAGAAGGCAGAATAGTACATACGTATAATACCTCTCAGCCTCATGTTGTAGTTGGAACGGCTCCCGTCGGTTGTCCTCCTATCGTGTATTGTTACCAGGTAGATCTTGCATTGCTATTTCCCAACTTCTGCGGTATAGTAACTTGCGTGTACATAGGTAGCAGGCAACTACCAGGTGCCTGGCGGAAGTTCGTACTGTTGGCTGCCGGGCCATGTGGATATGTCAACTATCCTCTCTTTCGATCAAGACTCCTCCTATCTTGATTCTTGTTTTCAAGCTCGTAAGTCCCTCGTGGGGTTCCTTCACTTAGAGTCTACTTCCGTTGATCCTGAAAGGAGAGACTAGCTTTGCTCCGCTTTGATCATTTTGAGTTTCGACTCCAGTAGTTGCACATGGACTACCCGATCTCCGTCGTGGTCGGTACCCAGTACACACCTGCCAAAAGAGGGTTCCCATTTCTATTCCAGCTCCATTAGCACACTGAATACCCAATTGCTGTCACCGTTGGTGCCAATGAAGTGACCTAGGTCAGTTCCTCGTCTTCCCCCTGTTTGCAAATTTTATTAACTGGTACCGGGTTTTGGATGGTCGTGACCTTGCGCGCTAATTCAGGCTTTACAATAGCCGATCTTGCTCACAGAATTCCTCTTTTTAGCGGTCTTGAGCTGACTGTTGCCACCGATATATGGGCATCTCCCCAACATGTCTGGCAGGTGTCGCTTTTCTTTCCACAATATGTGCAATCTCCTTCTTTCCTGTGTGTCTATTACACTCTGTGGAGTGCCGGTGTAAGCTTGGGTGAAGTTTGTATGCGTGGTCTGTATCACACCTCTCAACCTTTTCCTAGGCTTCTCCAGCTCGTTGTCCCTTCTCCGCTTTCGTTGCGTGGGTCCTCCTTCCTTAACCTAAGGTTTGGTTTCCCTTTCTCGCTTCGGTTTAGAGTCTCTTCGGTCTTCTCTTGGGACCTCTTGGGCAACTTTGGGCTTGGACAGTTTGTCACGCCGGATTTTTTTCTCTAGCCAGCAGTCCTTCATCTGACCGCCCACACCGTCTCAACGCCTCTTTCCATTCTTGATCCATTGTATATTGCAGGGCCGACAATCAGCGAAAGATTTGTTTAGGAAGTTGATTTTTGGCTTTCTCCCTCCAGGACTCTCCTATCATACGTGCACGAATATTATGGTTGTGCACGATCGTCAGGTACCGTTCGATGCTAGTATCATACTCAACTAGCTTCATGCCTCGAAGTGCTACTCGTACGGCCTCTACAGTGGCCAATTGTTTTATCATATCATGTTCAAAATGAGTCCATGTTGCCAGCTCTGGTTGCTGGGTTTCTCCTTCAAGTCCATCCATAGCCTTTCTATACCAGACAGTATATGGAAGCACTATCTCTCCTAACATACGACTAAGTACATAGATGACTCCTTTGCGCGCATCAACCCATATTCGCGGGTTCCGCTCAAATTAGTCCGTGTATTGAAAGATCCAGACATATATGTCTTGTGCGGGTTTATCCTCCAAGAATGGGGGTTGCTCTGATGGTTGCTTAATATTCAGCGCCATCGTATTGGCAAGTGTCTCTGCCATACCAGACAGGTCTCGTGTCTGTCCTTACCTTCTTCGGCTAGGACTTCCTCTCCTTCTTCCACTCTCATCATTATCATCATCATAGTCACTAGGGTCTCCTGGGTTACCTCCCTGGGCACCTGAGGGGGATGGATCAGCAGCTTCCCGGCCTTTTCCCTTGTCCCTGTGTGTCGGTGGAGCATAGTACTCTTCATCATCATTTTCTTGTACTGCGGGTAAGGGTGCAGGCTCTGCAGCTTCCGGACTTGGTACAGCAGCCCACATTCCATTTATCGACTGTGTCAATACTTGCAGGGTATTGTTAGTTCTGTTATTTTGCTACTACTGTGGGTCCTGAGATCGGCGAATTTGTGCGGGGCGAGTAGTCTAATCTAAACGCATTTTTCCTAGGGTACGGTTGACCTCCCTTTTACGGGTGGTGCATTGGGCCAAGAATTCTACAAATTCCGCCCATAGACTGCGGACTATTTGTTCTAAAGTCTGATCTCGGGCTAATGCCACTTGGCTTTCTTCCCCCAGCGTTCCGTATAACCTCGTAGTTACCTCTTCATATTACTGTTGACGCTTATCTTGAGGGTCTATATTCCTAGCCACTTCCTGTATCATTTCCTCTTGGATACCCTTAACTTCGCTTTCCACGCCGGCCAGCTGCATCAACAAGATTGTAATATCGCTATCGTGGACATCTTATCCTTCCGCCATTTCCTGTTGAAACTTAATTAATTTTAGGGTATTGTCTTGGGTAGCCCACTTCAAATCTTTGAAGGCAATATCGGATTGGTCGCGCGAGGTATCTATGTCCTGCCTTATTCGACCCAAGGTCATCTCAAGGTGGGCAGCCAACCTTGCTATGTTTGCGGCATGGTCTCCTCCTGGTTTAGGCATGGAGGCCCTTGATATCCGGCTTGTACTTGCGACACTGGAGGATCGGTAAGAAGGTATATTTCCACCCTGAAATGTGTGTTTCTGAGGAGTTGACGGGGAGGGACTCCATATAGCGGAATCAGCGGTCTGATCTGTCGTGTCGGGCCAGGTATCCATAGGTTCTCCCGCCCTTATCCTCTTTCACAGGTTTTGATGTATTTCGGACATGGTGATACTTGCCGGGTAGGCTAATTGCTCTAATTGTGCAGGATGTGTGGTTTCTTATACTTTGTACCAGAGCTCTTGATATCCTTTAAAGGGTTTAATGAATCGTATATAAGGTATCCAACGCTTGAGATACTCTAGAGCATCCTCCGTCTCCTCTACACACCCGGCGATTGAAATCAACCCTCACCGCTAGGTACTCACGAACCATCCACCCCCCCTCTCCTCCCACGATGGCTTCGGCCTAGGAGTGAAGGCCATCTCCCCCCCCCCCTCACTGTCCTCTTTCGCCGTCTTACGCGTCGAGGCCTTTCCTCCCCTGAGTTCCGGTACTGCTTTTCTGCTACCCATTCTCGCCCCTTCCTCGCTTAGCGAGGCCCCTCCACACGGTCGGCGACCGCTCGCTTCCCATGCTTCAGACAGCGGGGAACACGGTTTGCGGTACGCGAGAACTCTTCAACAGGCCCACGGGTCGATCTCGGTCCTCCCCACGGTCGGCTTAAGCGGTGGTATCCCATCCACTAAGTGACGCTATCTCTCGTAGAACAAGGGACTACATGAGAGACGCGGTAAAACGCTTGCCTTCTGTCTCTGGGGACCGCCTAGCAAGACACGAACACGATTACCGAGAGTTGACACGGTCGCGTCCGGTTTCCTTCCTGACCTGGCGGTTGGATCGGCTTGCACCCTACTGCTACACCCTCACTCGGCTTGCACCCTACTGCTATACTATCCTGCTTCGACGCCTCTTGGGCGTCTCCTTCAGGCCTCGCGGTCTGGACGGAATCGATTCTGCCGGCAATGCCGCGGGTGCTTTCCTGTTTTGACGAGACCTTGTCTTTTCTTTCTGCAGGGATACTGTTGGGTACTGGGGTTTCCTTCTCTTGATGGGCTTTGGGGGCTTTCTTTTACAGTCTTTACCGTTTGTGTATACTACAAGTTGCGGGGCGGGGGAGTTTTTTCGACTGCGCGGGGTGTTGGAGTNGAGAGACCCTTCCCTGTTCAAGTCCGGGGGCCTTCGGGCTGGGCACCTGGTTTCCGATGTTGATGGGCTTTCGTGACGGTTTTTCTTCTGGCTGTTTCGGGCTGGAGTAGGGGGGGAGGTTTTTGCGTCGGTCATAGCTAGCGCTGCATACAGACGGTGTACCTTAAACACAGAATAAAATTGAAGATAAAACAAAAAAAAGAAAAAAAATTGAGATACTCTAGAGGTGTAGGTGTAAACGTGTTCGGTTGGTCCAACTCTGGACTCACAACTGGAATCTCCTTTTTCTCACGGATTAAGTTGTACTTGTAGTAGATATAAGGATGTGTTAGGCTCAGGCCGAGGGGTTGTCTAATCCTCGGATAACAGTGCCTGATTTTTCATCTTGGGAATACTGGGTACTCTAGTCGACAAGGTCTTCTGACACACTGGAACTCCACTTCAAGTTCGAACTGCACCAGGTGCGATATATGTGCTTAAACTGATCCCTGGTTGAAATCCCGAAAGGTATGGTGAACCACGAGGGTTCTGTAAGAAACTCATCTTCGATTTCGAATAACTCGCTGTCCAAGACTTCTTTGAATGTTTGAATATAAATGGGGCAGTGAGGTGCTTCCAAAATGTGATCGAAGTCTGAACTGTGGGTGGAGTTTGAAGAGAACTCGTTGTTCATATAGTGAGCCTTGGTAACAGGAGAACTATCAATATACTGTTAGGCGGACGGCAAACTGAAGTATATAACTCAGGGATGTAGGCCTGAAATCTTGGCATGCTCCGCTTCCGCTATTTTCCCCCCCCTACATTTTTATCTTATTCTCAACACCATCAGCGTCTGGTGTGCCTACACGTTCGAGCTATCTCCAGAAGCCTTTTGGCTGAGGCCCGTCTGACTAGTCAGAGATGTCCTCGGTCCCCCTCCCCCCCTCAGAGCATTCCTCAGTGTCAGGAATCCGTCCACACGTCCCCCTTCTTCTAGGGCTGCTCGAAAATGCGACGGCAGACGCTGGAGTATCCCCACAACTTTTCCCCCCAATCAGCTCTGGCGAACTTGACGACCTCTCCCCTGGCGAGGCCGTTATCCTCCCCCTCCTGTGCACATCGCTCCTGGCCTCAAGGGCTCTATCCTCTCAGATCGAGGAACTCGCACTAGAGGTTGCAAGACTCTCGGGGCAAATCGACGACCTCCATGCAAGAAAGAACAAGCCCACGGCTCCCCCCCCACCTCCCCCCTCTGAGCCCGCTACAGCGGCCTCACTTTCCGTCCTCCAGATTTCGGTCCGAGACCTCGCGGCCTGTCTGACCACCCCCCTCCCCCAACCTACACGCCACCAACAGCCCCCACCCCAACAAAACGCACCCACCCATGCTGCTTCAAATGCGGCTCGGATGGCCCCATCCAAAAAGGGTAAGCAAAGGGCACCGGCCGATTCCGACCTCCCCCTTGTGGATAAACTCACCCCCCTCTATGAGGGTGCGGGTGACACAGACTTCCCCTCATATAGCACCAAAGACCAGAAATGGTACGGAAACCCTGCCGCTTACGCGGCCAAATTGCCGCGCTCCTGAGAGGCGCAAACCTTCCGGGACGGATATACCCTCCTGCCTCCGAGTTCCACCCGGTTCCGTCGTCGTCGGCACAACCCGGCGCCCCCTCCTACGCTCAGGCCGCATCATCTGGACAGAAGAGGAAGGGCAAGGCGAGCAAGTCCAAGACCCCCCAGTCTGCTGCCCAGGTTGCGTCTGGAACGGCAACTGATGACCATTCGAGGGGCCCTAGGAGTCTGCCAGCAGCCGAGCGGCGTTTCTATGCTCCGCGTTCGTCCCCCCTCCCTCACCACCAGGCTGAGCTTATAGCTGCCTCTTTCCCTGACTCCGGTGCCTCAGTACTGAGAGAAGCTGGCTGCGTTCTCCCGCTATCTTTCTCCGCCCGAGTAAACGACCGAGGCGCTGTAACCCTCCTTGCTCTCTCACCCTTCGTCTCGTCCACTTCATACGCCCCCTACTATGAGGCTCTTTCATCGAAACTGAACCAATCCTTCCCGATTGGAGATTCCCCCTGGCTCCCCTTCCGCCTTGCGCCAAACGAGGTGCAACTGGCCGTTCACTCCCTCCCGATCACGTACCTCCCTGGGGACGACAAAGATCTCTTCCACTCCCTCTCCAATACAATCCTAAACGTCAAAAACGTCCAGATCCTCTCTGCCCGATACCTCAACCCCGACCGAGACTCCAGGGTCCAAAAGAAGGCGACCTTGGTAGTCGTCACTGTGGCCCCGGATAATGAGGCCGCAATTTTGGGCAACGCTTACCTTTACTCCTCTCGATGCAAGATCGAGAGAGCCTACTCGGCTAATGGCCTCACTCAGTGCCGTAATTGTTGCGAATATGGACACCACTCCGCAAGGTGTAAGGTCGACCACCTAGTCTGCCCAATCTGCGCCCTCTCCCACCGTAAACAGGCACACAGGTGCCAGGACCCGACCTGCCCCAAGGGCGGCAACCTTAGAGCAGTCGCCGACTGCTGCCCGACCTCTCCACCACTCTGCGCAGTTTGTAAAGGACCCCACCCTGCTTTCGCTCGAGATTGCCCATCGAGACCCGCCCCGCCTACTCTCCGTAGGGAATCCCCTCTACCGCAGGATGAGGAAAGCATGGACATGACGAACGACTCCGGCGAGGGTCCTTCAACTGGTACATGACCCCTCTTACCCCCCATCGATTTTGAGACACCCCGTCCTAGCCGTTGTGATGCCCCCCCAACACGTCCCCCCGCAAATGTTGCGAAACCCCCAGGAGGAGCTCTGCCGAATCATGCCTGGCAGGCGACTCCCACTCCTCTCCCGCTGCCTGAGACGCTGGAAGGCGTGTAATGGTTGGTCGCACCTCCCCTGTGAGTTCCGTGCTGGCAACGGGCTCCAATGATCCTATATCCGTTCTTCAACACAACTGCTTGGGAAGCTGGGATGTGTTTCTCTCCTTGTTTAATTCCTTTTCTCTCTTGGATTCCCCCCCCACCCTCGTTGCATTACAAGACCCCCCCCTGTACAGAAACAAACCTCCCGCGTTTGCGGGTTTTAAGTTTTTTCTTCCCCCGTGCCCCAACACTGGCAAGCCCAGGGTGGCTTGCTACCTACATTTACCTTCCACGCAGCAGTTCTCAGTTCTTCCTGTTTTCTCTGATAAGAGAGACTGGATGGCTGTGGATTTCTTTTCCTCTGTTGCTTTTTTTGATTCCTTTGTTACCAAGTTTCGCGTGATGAACATTTACAGCACCTGGAATGGCTCCCCCTTTAAAAGGACAGTCTCGCCGGACGCTGCGTTCCCTCCAACGCTTTACCCCACACTGGTTATTGGAGCCTTCAACATCCACCACCCGTCAGCTGACCCGGGCCGTCGCTTCTCGGTTTCGGACCTAAGGTCCTCCTCCCCCTTTTTTGAAAAGGCTGCCAGTGAAGGCTTCTGCCTCCTAAACACTCCTGGTACCCTAACATACTTTCCCTTCGACACAAACCTCCGACCATCAGTAATAGACCTAGCCTTTGCCAATGCCCCACTCTCAGTTAGCTTCAGTTCTTGGAGCACACCCCTTCCCCCAACGGGGTCTGACCATGTACCGATCCTGGTAATACTCTCAACGCCCCTGGCACGCCCCCCGCCACCATCTCCATGATGGACAAAGACAGACTGGAAAGCCCTGGAGGTAGGGCTCAGAAGGATAACGTTCAACCCGCCTCCCCCCCTACCCACTCCTCACACACTGGCGGCCTGGTTTGACATGGCCCTAGACAGGGTCCGGTCCCAGATCAAAAGCCACATCCCTGACAAGAGACCGTCCAACAGGTCGAAGCCCTGGTGGTCACCAAACCTCGCGGCGGAAAGAGCGGCCTTCCACTCAACCGTCCGGGCAAACCGGAGGGACCCCCTCCCCTCATCCAAGGAGCTATGCAGGAAGGCACGCCTCATGTACTTCAAGGCCATCAAGAAGGCCAAGAACGACTACGGGAAAAATTTCCTGGAAACAGCAAACCCCCAGACTTTATGGACGGCAAAAAGGTTTGCGTTCGGACGACCACCCGACCGGTTCCCACAAATTCCTGGTGCTGAAACCCCCCATGAGATCAACCAAGCACTCCTCGGACACTTCTTCCCTGAGAAGAGATCCTCCCCCCCTCCCAGAATCCTTCGTGCATTCACGGACGTCTTTGAGCTATCAGCGGAAGAAAGGTCGGCAGCCCTTCGGAAGTCCTCTTCGTCCTCAGCCCCTGGTCCGGACCAGATACCCTACTCCGTTTGGAAGAAAGTCCACGTGATAAACCCTAACATCCTCACCTCCCTCCGGGGCCCTCTAGTCAAGTACGGGCACCACCACTCTTCACTGAAAAAGGCGAACGGCATCGTGCTGGATAAGCCTGGGAAACCCTCCTACGACACACCGGCCTCCTTTCGAATAATTGTCCTCCTGGAAACGGTCTCAAAGATTCTGGAGAGGGTGATGGCAAACCGGCTCTCGACCCTGTCCCGATTCCTGGGGCTCCTCTCCCCCAACCAAACTGGCTCCCTGCCTGGTCTGAGTACCTTCGACACGGCGGCTACCCTCTCACACGAGGTCCAGCTATTTATGCGCCCAAAGATCAAGGTCTCTACACTCTTCCTGGACATAAAGGGAGGCTTCAACAATGTCTCCGCCCCAATACTCTGCGAAAGACTTGCCGCCAAGGCAGTCAACCCCTACCTGGTCTCGTGGATAAGATCTTTCCTCCACGGCCGCTCCTGCTGCCTGATCTTCCAGGGGGCTCCTCAAGTCTTCTCACCTGTCTCGGTTGGTACCCCTCAGGGCTCCCCTATCTCCCCCCTGCTATTCGTGATCTTCGTGTCAACCCTCCACTTCCCGGTCCCAAGGGGCCTCATACTGTCTTATGTGGACGACTTCGCTGTCACAGTGGCCTCGGGCTCTTACCGGAGAAATATCCAGAGGCTACAGGGAATCACCAGGGTCCTCCAGCCGAAAGCTGGGAGGATAGGTGTGTCCTTCTCAATCCCAAAAACCGAACTGATACACTGGGAAACCCCCTCCCACAAAGTCCCCCCTCCCCCAATCCTGGTACTGGTAGACAACCTTGTCTTCCGCCCTTCGAAGCTAGTTCGCTGGCTTGGTTACTGGTTCGAACCCTCCTCCACGTCGGGAACAAGAGGCACCACCTCCCAATTCGTGCGCAGACTTGGTTTGGCCCAGGGCGCTTTCGCAACGATAAAACGTCTCTCAAGGCCCGGCAAGGGCCACGCTCCTTTTCTCTGCCACCGACTGGCCTCCTCCTTGATGGCTCCTATCCTCCTATACGGTGCAGACCTCTTTTCCCCAAGCCTCACCCTCCTCGATCGAATGTCAGACTTCTGGAGGTCCGTCCCGAGATGGTTTACGAATTGCTTCTCCTCGACACCTATTGGGGTCCTCTCCTGCGAATCAGCTCTTCCCCCCATGCCCCTTCTGATACGCCACAAACAGAGGCTGGCAGCGCTGCGACTTGTCTGCCTTCCTCGCGAGGCCAATCCGGCCACCGCAAGGCTCCACCCCACTTTCCCAACCTCGTCACCCTTTAGGGCCTCTCACGACCACCGACACCACACAAGGGGCCTGACTTCGGTCTACGCTCCCCTCCTCTGGAAATCCCCTGTACCCTCCCCGCCCATTAGGAAACACCTGCCTATCGACGCCATCGTGCACCGCACTCTCCCGTTCATCCCGAAATCCGGCCCACTCCCAGTGGCCTCCCCCAATCTCCTCCAGGCAACAGGCCCCCGGGCCCGGGAAGGAGCCCCCTCCTACAGATCGGTCAAGCTGAGAGCTAGATCGGCACTGGTCAAAGATTGGAACGATCAGTTCCCACCCCCCCCAACATATCCCTACCCAGTGTCCCTATCCCTCCACCCCTTCATGGGGCTAGGAAGGTTCATGGCGGAAAGAATACATCAGATGCGCTCGGGCAAGAGCTACTTAGCAGCCCACCCTTCCTGGTTCACCGAGGACCCCTCCCCCCTCAGCCCATTGTGCGAGGAGGGGGAGGAGGATTTCGACCACGCCATCCTATCATGCGAGTCCCGCAAGGAACCTCGTGAGCGCAACCTCCGCGGGCTCACGTGGTTTGACAGGGACAGCCCACTCTGGTCAAGCACCGACGCTCCCCACTCCCTCGCCAGGTACATCAACGTGACGGCGCCGGGTTTCCCGCCTGGTATGCCCCCCTCCGCTTGGGACCATCCGCCCCCGCCAGACGATTCCACGTCTGTCTTACCGATTCACGGCTTTGCCCCCTGAGGGGGATAGCTACTTACCTTTTGTTTTCCCGTTAGTACTGGGCTAGGGGTTTTTATTTTTCGTTATGATCAAGCGCTTTTTTGTTTTATTTCCTTAGGGATTTGGTGTCGGCTATCGGACACACTTGCAGGTTTTTATAGTTTGGTGCGAGAATTTCTTTTGTTATGTGCGTGCGTTTGAGATTAAGGTTTTGTTTATGCCATAGCTAGCGCTGCATGCAAGTTCTTGTACCGTAAATCAATGAATACATGAAAAAAAAAAAAAAAAAAAAAAAAAGAAAAAAGAAGGCCTGAAATCTTGGTTGGGAGAATCTGCAGAGGAAGGCTCATCTTGATAAGGTAAAGTAAGGTAAAAGTTTAAACCGTGAAACAATATTATATCGATAAGATCTCTTCTCCGTTGCTTGACGATGTCTGTAAAGCTCAGGAGGCACTTCGATATTTATATCCCCTCCCTGAGTGTTCACAGACTACGTCTAACTACTATACTTCCGAAGTAGCACTCTGGTTTTAATAGGCAAACGTCCAGAATCTTATAAGTGCGAACACTATTTGACCCTGAAATTTATCACACCCTTTCGCAGACCCGGAATAGTATTCCTCCATTGAGGGGACTCCGATATTTGCAATGCCAAACAGCAGTCACGAACTTAGATGTCCGCATAGACTATTATATTACCTTAGTCTTGTTGACTATCATTCCAGTAGTCTCTTCGGTTAGGAACTGATCAAGTTCATGCCGTTTCACCTTGTGCCAATCGCAAGTCCAAGCCCAATGTGTCACCGTCTTAAGGGTCTCTGGCTTATGTAGGTCTTCCTTTCTGTGTGTGCTTCCCCTCAGTCCGCGGGCCTCCGTAGAGGAGTCCTATCACTAGGACCGACCAACCTACAGCTGATCTCGGTAGGCTATGGGTGGATTCGGTATACCTTTAGTAGCTTCCACTACCAGGATATCCTCCTAAAGTATTTTGCCGAAAACGTCCCGTCACCTGCAGCTCATAGTTAGGAAGCCTAACTTTGAAGCTTACTATTTTAATGCGCCTCCAACGGGGTTCCTCCATTCCACCTACCAGATATTGCTAAAGGTCCCCTCCTATATATCCTGCGAGCAGCATGCGGTTGGACTGACGGCGGAGACGTATATCGTATTATGAAGTGGGCTTCAATCATGTTACCTTCTAGTTATGGGACGCAAGTCTCGAAATCTCGCTAATGACGGGCAGGACCAATAAGGGGGCTGGAGGTGGTTGTTGGCACCACTAAATTGAGGATCTGTGCATAGTTACCCTACCGTGGGTCTGTGCACATATCTCGGATTTTCATATACCTGACAGGTGTAGTCAATGGGCATCTCGATCATTTTGATCATTACTGGTGTTAGCGGCAGTTTCGATAATTGTTGCACTGCGGCTGTGGGAGCCGGTGTAGATCTTTGTCTTAGGTTTTAATTCCTCATGGTCAGGGCAGAAGTGTATGTTGCAGAATGCCCAATGCATTGATGTATGTTCAAGTCCGTCCTCACTCCGGCCACTGGCATAACTTCGCTAGTCTCCCCAATCATTTAGGGGTTCACTATTTCTGTAATCATTTGCATCTAGCCCTGCTTGCTCCAGGTTGCCATTGCTCTCACATTCTGAATGCGCAATGACGTGCTCAACTGTGAGGGCTTCGAATCGTGACCTTTCTTGTTCAACAGTAGATTCTTTCTAGGAAAGAATGGATGAAATAGGGGAGGAACTAGGTAAATCTTCCACTGATGTAGATTCATTTGCACTATGTGGGTAATCATCATTCTCATCATAATGGCGGGATAAAGCATCCGCTAAATAGTTCCATTTTCCCTGCCAGTACACTATTTCAGTATCGCACTTCCCAATAAACCCTCACCATCGTAGGTGTTTTTTGCTGGGTGTTCTGCTCTTCTTGAGGTACGTCAGCTGTAGGTTATTTGTAACGCGTGTCAACTTGCTTCCTGCCAGTATGTGATGAAATGCCATCAGTGCATTGACTATCGCTAGGGCTTCCTTGTCGGTTGTCCCCTAATTCATTTGGGCATTAGACAATTTCCTGCTATAAAGCGAAGCTGGTCTGGCGTTTCCAGGTGTTTCTCCTGGTCCTACCCAGGCTCCCACGCCGGTGTTGGATGCGTCGGTTATCAACTATATTGGCAGTGACGAATCATATTGCAGTGGTTTCGTAATCTCGTATTTTGAAATAAGTGGCTTCACATTTTCCACGGCTTGGTCTTGGAGGGCGGTCTACACAAATTGTGCAACTCCTGTGAGTTCCGTTAGGGGTGATGTAATGGTTGTAATGTGTGGCCAAAACTGGCTGATGGAGTTGACCATTCCTAGAAATTCCGGTAACTGTTTCTTAGTCCGTGGTGTAGTCTACGCTTCGATCTTTGCTATCTTTTCCGGTGCTGGTGAAAGTCCTTTGTCATTGATAACATGACCCACCACTTCTATGCATGTGGCGCAGAATTCTGATTTCTTCCTGCTTGCATAGAATCGAGCCTCCTCGAGCGTGGTGCAAATCAGAGATATGTGTTTCAAATGTTCGCACTCTGTATTGGAAAAAATGAGTATATCATCAATATATACCCACATCAATCGTCCCAGGTAGTCAGCAAATAGAGCGGACATTATGCCCGTGAATGTTCCTGGAGCATTCATATCTCCTTGCAGCATTACTTTGCTAACGAACTATCCAAATGGCCTCTTAAAAGCTTTTTTGCTCACATCCTCTGCTTCCTCTCTCATTTGGATGTAGGCATCACCAAGATCGATTTTGCTTCAATATGTTGCTCTTCGTAGAACATTCAGGATAATTCTTTGGTTAGGAATGCTCTCAACATCTTGGCTTATGATCTCATGTCTCGCTGTGAGGTCCACTAATAGCCTCATACATTTCTTATCCTTCTTTTCTAGTGCAAACATGGGTGCTGCCAATGAAACTGCTTGTCGCTTGATAATTCCGGCCCTCTCTTTTTCTCTTAGCCATATGCTCATGTCTGTTGCCCATCATTCTGCTATTGAGTAGGTGGGTAAAGAGCGCTGCTCTTTTCCTGGTTGCAGATTTATCTTATGATTGATCTTCCTTAGGGGTGGTAAATCTTCCGGTATTTCATCAGGAAATACTTCTGGGTGTTGTCTCATGACATCTTCAGTGCTAAGCACTGCTGCTCGGATCATGTCACTAGTAGGTGTGCAAATAATTCGCACATTCTGTTTGAGAAATAGGATAGCTAATTTGCCACATTCAATTTCAGCCTGGTGTTGTTCTAGGAAAGGCATTCCTATTAGTGCATCATCTTTCGCCTGGTTTCCGACCAACATCCTAGTCCCTGGTGCGCTCCGCCTTCCTACTGATATGTTCACTGAACATTTTTTATGACCTTCGGATAGTGATTGTTTCATAGCTAAGTATATTCTGATCGGTATTTTTAATTCTTGACAGGGAATCCCGGGTGTAGTAACAAATGGTACAATAATCAGGTTTGCTCCTATTGATCTGGTATCAAACAGGACTCTGGCTTCTTTGCTATTGATATGCATTGTTCCCTAAAGAGCATCATGTGGTTTGACGTTTCTTGGTCTAGCGGCCATTGTGATGATGTCTTCCTTTTCTTCCTCTATTTCCATACCATTGATAAACACCTCTTCCGCTAGTTGTTCTTGCTCTATTCTATGGGGGTTGACTTCATTCTTTACCTTGGCCTTGCCCTTGCCTTCCCCCTGGTCATCTTTGCTAGGACTATCTTTTGCTAGATGTGCTTTACCTTCACACGTATAGCATAGACCCTGTTCTTTTCATTCCTTAGGTTTGGAGGAGGGCTTGTGTGGGCTGTCCGATTGTCCTTCCATCTTTCTTGTTTGGAAATGAATTCTTGGGCTGGCTTTTCGAACCTTTCCTTCCCATATGCACCAGTGCTTTTTAGGGTAGCATCTATGCTCTCTGCATTTCGTGTAACTTCCATAACCGTGTCAGTTTCAGCTCGCAGTAATTCTGCTTCTTGCTGTAGTCTAGGTGCATACTCTTGAAGAACTGTTGAATGAAGGCATAGTCAGTTATGGTATATGCAGGTAGAGGCGATCGAAACATTCGCATCTCGCTTGCTATAGTTGATATTCGCTGTATCTTGCCATTATACACTTGCGTGATTTCATGGAACTTGAGATTCGTTTCATCTTTCTGTATCGAATATTGGAATCTTGGTCGTAGGAAGCCAACAAGGTCTGCCCTGGTCCTGTCTTCACCGAAATACTCTCTAGCTTGGAAAGCAGCTTCTGGAGCTCATGCTTCAGCATAGAAGATCCAATAGTTACCTCCTCTGGTATCGCTAGTCCATAGTTCATTAATCCGTAGGTATAACTGTACTGAGTTTTACCATCTATCGAACAGTGCTAGTTTAAGGTCATCTCCTTCACCAGTATACTGAATAGGCAAAAGAACTTTGATACTGAGTTTAGCAGTAACAGCGTGGTTTGGCCTAGGTGTTAGTGGTCTTGGGACCTCTGGTGCTGGGGCTCCGGACCCTGTGGGTCCTGCTTCAGAAGCCATGTCATCTGATCCTTTGTCACTATCTGACCTATATAGATCATTACTTGGTGGTGCTGGAGGTACATTTGTACCTGTAGGCTTTCTTGGGGATTCTGGGCACCATCCAGGGGTAGTGGTTGGCGGTTCCAGTAGTTGTTGTGATGATTCTGCTGTTAATTTTTCAGCATCGTCTCTGGCTAACTGCAGCGCAGCTGCTTCGCTTGCTGCCTGCTCCGCAGCTGGAGTCTTTGTAAACTGTGCTTCGGAATCTCTGGTGCGCTGTTGAGACCCATTCTCAGGGGCCTTCCCCTTGCTTGGTCCTAAATCGCCTTCTATCTTGATAACCTGCGGAAGTTAGAAAAATGTAACTTCCTCTCGCGAGATGCCATGAATGTCGGATTAACGGGCTTTATTCTTTGCCGAAAGTGGTAACCTAGCATAGTAAACTCCGCAGGCTTCAACTGAGGTTGTGGTAAAGGGCCTCGCACTATATCGTGACTACTAAAGTCTCTGAGATGTTTGGTGGATCTCAAACTAAAGATTCTCGAAGTGAACTGAAGAAGGTAACTATTCAAACCTTTATATTGAAAACTCTCTCTGTCAAAGTCCGCTTCCTCTAACATCGAGAATAGCGGTTCTTAAATACACTTCTTAGGCTACTAAGAGCCTGGTTCTCATAACATATGAGACTCCCAAATGGTAGCCTTGAAACCAAACATAAAACATGGAGAGTATCAAATCGATACATGAAACCAAGCATCAAACATATAAAGTATCAAACCAGTACTCGAATCCAAAGATAAGACATATTGCGTATCAATCCTAGACTCGAAACCAAACGTAAAACATATAGAGCATCAAACCCATACTTGAAACCAAACGTAAAACTTATAAAGTATCCAACTCATACTCGAAACCACACATAAACCATATAGAGTATCCAACCAATACTTGAAACCAAACATAAACATATAGAGTATCAAACTAAGACCCAAAACCAAACATAAAACATCTAGAGTATCAAACCGATACCTGAAACCAAACATAAAACATCTAGAATATCAAACCCTATACTATCACGCTAGAGGCACACCACATTTCCTGAAACAAATTCAAAACTTAAACAATAGCAACAGGTAAATAAAATTCCTAAACCAGTAACCACTAGTGATTGCAGTATTGTTATGATAGCCGCAAATTGTGTCTGTTGTGATTTGTGTCGACAAGTTTGTTTTTTCTAGTTATAGACTTGTGGCCTAGTCTCTAATAGTTTTATTAGGTGGACGCCAAACACTTGTATAATGCGGAGAGGTAGGCCAAATCTTCGATCCAAGAATCTGTCAAGCAAGACTCGTCACGATCTAATGCGTAAGGTCAAGATTTATGCCGTAAACAATTTTGAATTGATAAGATGTCTTCTCTATTGCTTGATGATGTCTGTAAAGCACAGGAAGTAGTACAATATTTATATCCTGAGTCATAGTATTTGCAGACTACTTCAAAATACTATGCCGGTCAAGTATCAATCGTATTTTAACCTGCAAAGTTTGAGAATCATACAAGTGCGAGCACCGCCTGCCCCTGAAACTGATCAAACCCTGCGATGGTTAAGAAATAGTATTTCTCCATTACACAGAGTGTGCTATTTGTTATACCAAGCAGAAGTCTCCCACTTGTTTGTCCACGTCGAATATTATATTTCTCTAATCTTATTCACTATTGTGACAGTAGTCTCTTCAGTCAGGTAGTGATCCCGTTCACGCCAGGCCACCTAGTCACTATTGCAAGTTCACACGCGATGCATCAACATCTTCATAGTCTCCAAGTTAGTTAGGTCTTCCCTTCTGCCCATGCTTCACCGTGGTCCACCTGCCTCCCTGGCAAGGTCCCATTACTATGATCAACCAACATACCAGTGAGCTTAGAAGGATATGGTTGGATTGGGTATCTCTTTAATTGCCTCTGCTAATGGGACATCCTAGCAGAGTATTTTGCGGAAACTGTGCTATCACTGGAGTCCTATAGTTCAGGAATCCAAACATTGAAGCCTACTCTCTCCATGCGCCTGCTACTAATTTACTCCCTTCCACTTCCAGGATAGCGCCAAGGATTACTTCTCATTTAACCAGCATATCGCATGCAGTTGGATGGACAGTAGTGAGAGATCTGGTGTTATCAAGTGAGCTTCATTGCTATGTTATTTTACAAACAGCACATAACGATGGAACTCTCGCAAATGATGTGTGAGCCCGATAATAGGGCTAGAGGAGTGGTGTTAGCCTTTGCGAAACTGAGAGTAAGTGCAGAGTTACCCAACTGTGCGTCTGCATACTTGTGTTAGATTTCCATATGCCTAGCTTGTGCCATCTGCGATCCGGGTTCGCCACCAACACCTGTGTAATCTCGACGAACTTTCTGAATACTTTTTAAAACTCGGTTTGGTCTTGTTAAAAAACATTGCATGTTTACTTCGCCGTGGTTGGCGAACAATTTTCTCACCATGTAACTTTTGCCCTTTCTGGTGTTTCCTGATTTTTGTTACAAAAACCTACACAACTTCCTCCATATTTACCATACCTGTAGCTGGCTCCTACATGTTCTCATTTGCTGAATACCCCTGCCATTTGACGAAGTACCAAAGTGCCCACTTTTCTTGATAGTTGCTATGCACCTGTTTCCTGCAAGAGGGAATCTTGCTACTTATTCACTGTTTTCAACCACCCAATGCAGATCAATGTGACTATCTTCCCATTCTCCTGAGTGTTGTTGACGATTGTCAGGAACAGATTTGTCGCAGAGTTCCAATAATCGACATGGAATATCGCGCAGTTGTTCCTTGGATCAGAGTGGTTGCGCTTAAATGATCCTGACATTCCCCTTTCCCACATTTGGACTGTACTGTAAAGCTGCTTACTTAGCCTATTGATTTTCACTGAGTACGTTTGTTTTTTGTGTTTAACATTACTTTGTCCCTGATCTTGAAGTCTGGCTATTGTTTAGCATTCCAGTAATAGTATATCACCATTCTCCAGTCAATTCTGGAGACCAACAAGTTTGTTCACATATCGCTTTTTTTCCAGTTCACGTAGTGTGTTGCGCCTAGATTCGCACCTTCTTCCAACTTAATACACGCTGCTTTGCGATGTTATCTGCAGTTCGCATATAATGATAACATGCCATGGGTGCTGGTTGCGCAATTGTTCCAAGCATGTTCAGCTGGTGGAGTAGCTGATACTAGTTATCTTGATAATAGTTGACAAAACTTCGAAGGTATCCTTCTAGCACTTAGTTGGTACGTACTGTTTGTCCATTAATTTGAATGCGGTATGCTATTGATAGTATAGGCTTAATATCCCAAGCTTGGTAGAGGGATTCCCAGAATTCTCCTGCGAACTTAGACTACCTGTACGAGATGATTTGAGATTCGCCGGCGATGAAGCCTGCGCACTGTGTTTAGAAATGTGTTGGCTGACATCTCAAGCTGTAGCCGATGATTGCGGTGCGATGAAATGTGCCACTTTTGTGAAATGATCAACTATTACCAAGATCTGAGTGCATCCTTGTCACTGTAGTAGTTTTATGATAAAGTCCATAGTGATGGATGCTTATGCTATGAAGGGTATTCACAATCGTTGCAATAGTGAATATTTACCATTTGCGGGCGAATTACATTATTGGTATTCATTGCAGGATCATTGGTAATTGGTGCCTTATTCCGCAAGTCCTTTCCAGTACCAGTCCTACATCATAATCTCCAAGGATTTCTCTTGTCCAAAATGTGCTACAACCTTCGCATCATGACATCATTCCGCAATCTTGTTCTATCGTGCCTGACTCTTTCATGCCCAGTCTTATCTTATCATATAGTAGATTGTCAGTTCAGGTTCAATAACGTGGGGAATCTTTTCCAAGGTCTGGTAGCCTAAGCTGTTTCTACTTGCATTACCTTCAAGTTGCATCTGTCGCAATAGCTGCCAGTATCTCCTTTAAGAATCCAGGATTAAACTGCCTTATATTATTTTACAGTATGATGTCATTCGACAATAGAACCTTTTCTAGTTCTTCTGAAATATGGTACCAATGTTCATTGTCTTGAGCTGATGCCTCCAGGCAACTGATGCTATCTTCCAGTTCTTTGACAATCAAGGATCTTGTCGCTATATTTGTACTACTGAATCCCGCAGTTCTTGATTCTATATCTTTTAGGTAATCTACCACCATCATATCAGTGCTATTAACTTTGTCTACCACTAGTTGCGCAATGGGATCACCTATTCCTATTGGGATACCTATATCTTTCTGGCTAGAAAGTAGGACCTTGAGTTCAGCGGTGTAATCGGCATCAATTATTCCCGCTGTGGTGGAGTTTCCACACATGACTACAAATCCAATTCTTGGAGCTTGTCTTCTACTGCTTCTTACATGTGACCTGACCGCTATCCCCGATCTTATTAATACATGTCCATATTTTGTGACAATGCCATCTTCAATAGTGTACAGGTCATATCATGCCGCCATTTCTGAGCCGCTTGTTGGCAAGTATGCCATTTCGCTCAATCTCTAAACCCTAATCACTATTTCCTTTCCCCGACTTTACATATCGAAATCCAAATCCTTATCTCCATCCCATTTTTCTCTTCCATCGGGTACCCGAGCTGGTAGTGATACCATGAAATATTGCAGTTTCGATGTTATCTGCGCGTAATATGTAGCTCCTGCCTCATGTCAGTACTTGGGCTATCTGCTTAATGCATCAAGCTTTCTGTCCTTCTAGCCTGGATAGTGTACAGCAGGCAAATTGTTTTCCCCTAACCTGGATGACTAGCAGATTGAGCGGCCTCTCCACACTTGGGAGGTGCAGAGGTACTATAAGCAGTAAAGGTTACTGGTTTAGGATTTTCAGCTATCAGTAATACTGATTGTGTTTTGAATTTGTTTCAGGAAACGAGGTGTGCATCTAGCCTGAGAATATTGTGTTTAATACTCTACATAATTTATGTTTGGTTTCCAGTATTGGTTTGAGACTCTATACGTTTTATATTTGGTTTCGAGTGATGGTTAGATACTCTATATGATTTATATTCGGTTTCGAGTATTGGTTTGATACTCTATATGTTTTAGCTTTGGTTACGAATATTGGTTTGATACTCTATATGTTTGTGTTTCGTTTCAAGTGTACCATTCTGGAGTCTTATATATTATGAGAATAAAGGCTCTCAGGAGCCTAAGAAGTATATTTAAGAACTGCCATTCTTGACATTAGAAGAAGCAGACTTCGACAAACAGAGTTTTTCAATGTACTTGATTGAAAAGTTACTTTCTTCAGTTCGCTTCGAGAATCTTTAGTTTGAGATCCAGCAAACATCTCGGAGACTTCAGTAGTGGAGATATAGCAATAAGGCTATTCAACAACTTCCGTTAAAGTCTGCAGACATTGCTTCCCCAGTTACCACCTTCGGTAAAGAACAAAGCCTGCTAAAGCGCGATGTACCCTATCTTGCGTGAGGCGGTTACCGGTGTCGCAGGTTTTGCTGGTCAGTAAAGACTTTGTTCAGTTTTCAGTCCCCATCATTTCCCATTTCCGTTCTTTGAGTTCTTAGTAGATGGCATGATGTTCTTAATCATGAATTTTGTAATTGCCCTTAGCTGAATCCAACTTTCACAAATGGCGCGCCACTGGTTGTGGCCTTTTTCTGAAAGTATTAACATCGTTGTAACCGCCTCTCGGCAGATGGGGTAAATGCGGGGTTGGCAGGCTTTGTTCTCAAGCAAAGGTGGTAATGGGTGAAGCAAAGTCCGGAGGCGTCAACAGAAGTTGTCGCATCAGCTTCTCACTATATCACGACTACTAAAGTCTCTGAGATGTTTGGTATATCTCCAACTAGCCATTCTGAAAGCGAACTGAACAAAGTCACGCTTCAACCAAGTATATTGAAAAACTCTGTCTTTGGAAGTCTACTTCTTCTAACATCCAGAATAACAGTTCCTAAATACACTGCTGGGGCAACTGAGAGCTTTTATTCTCCTAACATATAAGAGTCCAAAATGGTATCCTTGAAGCAACACATAAACATATAGAGTATCAAACTGATACTGGAAACCAAACATAAAACATATAGAGTATGAAACCGATACTCGAAACGAAAGATAAAACATATAGAATATCAAACCGATACTGCAAGCTAAATATAAAACATATAGAGTGTTAAACCAATACTCGAAACCAAACATAAAACATTTAGAGTATCAAACCCTATATTCTCAGGCTAGAGGTACACCTTGTTTCCTGCAACAAATTCAAAACACAATCAGTATCACTAATACCTGAAAATCCTAAACCAGTAACCGGTACTGGTTACATCCCGCAAACAAAATAAAACCCAGTTTTCAAAATATCATAAGCAAATCTGTAATCCTCGCTATCACATCCTCCGTCTCCAGTACACCTCCGGTGATAGATATTTATTTCCTATTTGGGATAAACTCAACACCATACCAAACTATCACCACTTTTTGGTCTGCACCCTCCCCTTGAGGGGGGTGTAAGCTATCGCTATTCATCCCTTTGGACTTCGGGTCCATCTCTATTGCCTTCTCCCTTCGAGGTTTATCCTCAGGGGATACCCCATCCTCTTCTTCCAGGATCTCACGATGCTGGGTACCTCCCTGACCCCGCTTTTGCTAGGCCTCACTTAGTATCACCATGGTCGGGTCTCCCTCTTTTCATCACAACAGACGGCTGGGACTACGGTTTGCGGTACGTGATTGCGATGGATTCATGTATCCCTCCTCCTAAAGAAAGTGCGGGAGTTGTGTCAGGTTTCCTCAACATGCTACGGTCGATTTCGCAACCCTCCTTCCTCCTTCATCGCTTCAGCAGGTGGTATCCGATCCACTACAGTGACATTATCTCTCGTAGAACAAGGGACTACATGAGAGACGTGGTAAAACTGCTCGCTTTGTCTGAGGCTTGCTGGAGGCCGCCTAGCAAGACACGAACACGATTCCGATAGTTGTTTTGGCACTTGGGTCTACCCCCCCTCTATACTTTCTCAGTGCGATCGGCTGCCACCCTACTGCTACCACAGAGTGGCACCCTACTGCTACCCCCCCACCTTAGCTAGCACCTTACTGCCTTCTATACTCCCTGCTGGTCTTGGACCAGTACCACCCCCCCAGCTGGTACCTTACTACCATCTCTTCCTGGTCAGCACTCTGTCTGCTGGCCCCCCCACCCGGTCCAATTTTCTGGCAGACCTCTGGGTTTCTCGGGCCCTGCCACATGCCTTCCTTCGGCTTTGGTTGGGTTCCGCTTAGTTTTGTTTCCCTTGCTCCTGTTGCCAAGTCTATCAGACGTAGGGTAAATTCGCCCGCTTAGTGCCCGGGACCCATTCTATGATAGCGACAGTGGTATATCCGACTAGCTTAGGCCACATGGTGTTCCTTCCAGTTCGGTTTATGGGTTTTCATTAGTTTGGGGTTTTTTTCTGTTGTTTTCGTTGCTTTACTGTTGGGGTTTGGGATTTCTCTTATGTCGCGCATCTGTGGAGGTTTTGGGTTCATGTATACTGTAGCGGTTGTGGTTTGGGGGAGTTTTTTACACCGACTGGCCTTGTAGAAAGACGGTTTTTCTTCAGCCTTTCTGAGCAGGGGCAGGGGTGGATGTTTAGGTCTACATAGCTTGCGCTGACGTGACCTTGTTCCTTAATACTCAATAAAACCGAATTCAAAAGAAAAAAAGAAAAAAAAAGGTAATCCTCGCTATTATAATCAGAATTCAAAAAGTATCTCAAAATCCTTTATCAACAGGGGGTACATCCGAATAGCTTTCAAAGCCATCTTTAGTAGAAAATAACTGATAGGAATAAACCCCGAGAATACCGTAGGAAACCCATCTCCTGGCATGTTATCTGTCTACCATACCTGACCCAAATCCATGGCATGTTCTAATCCTTCCACCAGTTCCCAACTATTCACACTTGCTGGGTATCCTTTCCAACTGAGCAAGAACTGTCGCTTCCCATATCGTTCTCTCTAATAGATAACTGATTAAACTTCCCATTCGTGTTCTTCTTGATGAAAATAGGAGCCAGCTTCGTAAATGCTCATCCTGGGAATCGGAAAATGTCATTAGGGTGGTAAGGCTTGACTAGCGAACAGTGGAATACTGCCTTCCTTTAGCCATACATTCTGGCATCCATGCTAACCATATAGTTCTGCGTCTGTTCGTCCGATTTGAGAACTGTAAAAGGGCCTCCACAGCATCGCTCAAATTTCCGAAATCTCCCTGATTCTGACGCCAACTAGTTTGTAAAAACTATGATCCTTTCCCCAATCTCTGAAGGGTTGTGTGAGTTCCTTCTCTTCATTGCCACTCGGGTTAATCTTGCTCTATCCCACTGTAATGCTTGGTATGCCACATTTCTGATATCCTGGTGTTGGTTGTAGTAGTCATCGGATGCAGGCAATGTTGTAGAGTTGACTTTATAGGTATCGAGCAATTGGTACCCTCATCCATCATCAGCTTTCTATGGAGACATTCCTAGAGTATCTGAGTGACCTGCATTGGAGTAAGCTGTCACTTCAGGGAGGGAGGTAAGCCAGTTGGTCTTTTGTGCATTAACAATATTCCTTAATGCTGTTTTCAGTTGCCTGATCCTTCTTTCTGCTTGTCCATTGGTTTGATCATGACCAGGGATAGCCATAATGTGTTCAACTCCTATTGTCTTCAAGGTTTGCTTCTAGTGCTGGGAGGTAAATCAGGGGTCAGCATCACAGACAAGCGATGTAGGTACTCCGCGAGATGTAAAGATATAGTGCCGTAGTTAGTCCATTGTTGATATTGCAGTAGCATTCACTGATGTCAGTATCAGCCAGCTGAAACCCACCACTCTATCTACTACTAGCAGTACTGAATCACGTGCTCTCAGCTCAGTAAACGGGCCCAGAAAATCGATAGAGTAGCTCAAAAATATTGCTGAGTGAAAAGGGAGTGAGAGGGTGTTGCCCACGGGTCACGTAGTCCTTTCCCGCTTCAATTGACATATGTCACACGGCGGGACATAGTCTTTGAAGTCTTTCCTCATCTCGGGACAGTGGATGTATTCCGTTGCATACCAGAAGTTTCGATCTGTGCTATGGTGTCCTTTATTGTATATCTCCCCTATCATCAATTCTCGCAGCGTTGCACCATTCACTCCGTGACCTGGCAGAATGGATAGACAATCTTGTCCTCCTCTAGTGGTAGACTAGAGTAGACCGTTGCGTGTTTGGTAATGTTGCGTCATTTCGTTTCATGAATTGAGGCTGGAATCCTTCGCTAACTGATAGATAGAGTCGCTTCTATATCCTTTAACCATCTGTTCCCCTCTAATATTCTTCATATTATCTACTCCGGGGACGATATTCCTTTCGTCCACCACTGTTTCTAATACTGTTACTTCCTCCTCTTCAGGTGTTTCATATACTTTGTAGAGCTCCCATTTCTCGCAAGGTACAGAGGGGGGTTCCGCTACGGGAACTTCGTTTAGGTGCGCAAGAGGTCCTCCATTGTGTGGCTTGTTATGGCGGTGTTCAGGATACTCAGAGTTATGGCATTCGGTAGATGGTGTGCCATCACCTAAAGCTTTCTTGACATGTTCTTTGATGGCACGAATATCCAGGGGGGGGCGTGGTGGATGTGTATTTCTGTTCTTGTAAGCATCGTCGGTGTTAAGTGTAGTTGCGATAACTGTCGGGCTGCTGCAGGGGCAGCCCACATCGATCTTAGTCGTGGGTTTCAATTCCTCGTGGTCAGGGCAGAATCGTATGTCGCACAATGTCCAATACATTGATGCATGAACAAGTTCCTCCTCACTTCTACCACTAGTATAATTTCGATGATCTCCCCCATCATTTAGCGGTTCAGCATTTCTGTAATCATGTGCATATAGCTGTGCTTGCTCCAGGCAGCAGTTGCTTACGCATTCTGAATGAGCACCAATATGCTGAACTGTGAGTGCTTCAAATCGAGACATTTCGTGTTTGATAGTAGGGTCTTGGGAAGAAAGAAAGGATGAAATATGTGAGGTAGTAGGTAAATCGTTTTCTTGTGGGGGATCGTTAGCAGTATGTGGGTAATCATCATTCTCATCATAAAGACGAGATAATGCATCTGCTAAATAGTTCTATTTTGCTGGTCTATACAGTATTTCGGTGTCGTAATTCACCATGAACCCTCTCTATCGCAGTTGTTTCTTGGTGGGTATTCTGCTTGTCTGGAGGTACATCACAGGTAGATGATCAGTGATGATAGTAAACTTGCTTCCTGCTATTATGTGATAAAATGCCGTCATTGCATCGACTATCGCTAGGGCTTTCTTATCAGTTGTGCCATAATTCATTTAGGCATTAGAAAGTTTCCTGCTATAAAGTCAAGCTGGTCTGCCATTCTCGGGAGTTTCCCCTTGTCTTACCTATGCTCCCACTCCTGTGTTGGATGCATCGGTTATTAGCCATATTGGAAGTAGTGAATCATATTGTAATGGTTTCATAAACCCGTGTTTTGAAACACTTCACTTCACATTTTCCATAGCTTGGTCTTAGGTGGTGGTCCATACAAAACATGCCGTTCTGGTAAGTTCCGTTAAGGCCTACGCAACAGTTGCAATATGCGGCAAAAACTGACTACTGTAGTTAATTGTTCCCAGAAATTCCAGTAACTGTTTCTTGGTTTGTGGCATAGTCCATTCTTTGATCTTCGCTATCTTTTCCAGTTGTGGAAAGAGCCCTTTGTCATTAATAATATAGCCTAATACTTCGATACTGGAGGCTATGAATTCAGAGTTTTTCCAGCTTTCATAGAATCAAGCTTCGCTTTACTTGTCACAAATTTGGGATCTTTGTTTCAAATGCTTGGACTCTGTATTGGAAAATATGAGCATATCATCAATATACACCCACATGAAGTGTCCTGAATAGTCGGCGAATAGATCAGACATTATGCGCATCAGTGCTCCCGGAGCATTGATATCTCCTTGTAGCATTACTTTGCCAATGAAACATCCACATAGTGTTTTAAACGCATTTTTGCTCCCATCCTCTGGTTCGACTATTTTTTGGAAATATGCATTACCAAGGTCAATTTTGCTTTGGTATCTTGCTCTTCCTAGTGCATTCAGGATCATTGTTGGATTAGGAATCGTTTCAACCCCCTTAATCATTATCTCATTCCTTGCGGTGAGGTCCACTAATGGTCTCATACGTTTCTTATCCTTCTTTTCCTAAGCAAATATGGATGCAGCCGATGAAACTGCTTGTTACTTGATAATTCCGGATTTCGCCTTCTCTATTAGCCATATGCTCATGTCTGTTGCCCATCGTTCCAGTATCAAGTAAGTGGGTAATGAGCGCTGCTCTTTCCCTGGTTGTAGATCTATCTTATGATTGATCTTTCTTAGAGATGGCAAGTCTTCCGGTATTGGATGTGCAAATACCTCCGCATGTTGGCTCCTCGCATCTTCATTTCTCATCACTGCTGCTTGAATTATCCCTCTAGTAGGTGTGCAAACAATTCGAACCTTCTGTTTGAGAAATGGGATAGCTAATTTCCCACTTCCGATTTGAGCTTGGTGTTATTCCAGGAAAGGCATACCAATTAGTGCATCGTATATTGCCAGGTTTCCAATCAACATCCTGGTTCCTGGAGAGCTCCACTTCCCTGCTGATATGTTGACTGAATATTCATTATGACCTTCAGACCTACATTCTTTCCTAGCTAGGTGTATTCTAATTGGCGTCTTCAATTCCTGACTAGGAATTCCCAGCATTGTCACAAAGGTAGCGCTAATTAGATTTGCTCCTATGAATCTGGTATCGAACAGCACTATGGCTGCTTTGCCATTGATGTGCATCGTTCCTACGAGATCATCATCAGTTTTGATGGTCGTCAGTCTGGCAGCTATTCTGAGGATGTCTTCTTTTTCTTCCTCTATTTCCCGGCCATTGATAAATACTTCTTTGCTAGTTGTTCCCTGTTCCACTCTGTTCGAGGTAACTTCCTTCTTCACCCTTGCTTTGCCCTTGCCTTTGCCCTGGTCACCCTTGCTAGGACAGTCTCTTGCTAGATGTCCTTTACCTCTGCTGGTATAGCAAAGACCCTTTTCTTTTCGTTCCTGAGGTTTGGGGTCGGGCTTGTTGCTAGTTTTCCGATAGTCCTTCCATCCTTCTTGTTTGGCAAGGAATTCTTTTACTGGTTTCTCAAACCTTTCCTTCCCATAAGCACCACTTCTTTTAAGGGTAGACTCTATGCCCTCCGCATTTTTTATAACTTCTATAACAGTATCTATTTTTGCATGCTGTAATTCTGCTTCTTGTCTTAGCTGCGGGTGCATGCTCTTAAAGAACTGTTGCATCCAGGCATAATCGCTTATGGTGTTTGCAGGTAGGCATGATCGAAACATTAGTATGTCGGGTGCTATAGTTGATATTCTCTGTATCTTACCATTATACACTTGCGTGATTTCATCGAACTTGCGGTAGCTATCGTCTGTCTGTTGCGAGAATTGGAATCTTTCGAGCAGGAATTGAGCAAGATTTTCCCTGGTCATGTCTTCCCCGAATTGCTCCACGGCCGGAAAAGCTGCTTTTGGAGCTCATCTTTAGGTTTAGAGGATTCGATAGTTTCCTCGACCATCTTCGCTTGTTGGCCACCCATTTAGGCATAGTTATAACTGTACTGAGTTATACTATCTACCGCATACTTCCGGTTTGAGGTCATCTCCTGCGCTCATAAACTTACTAGATGAAGGTACTTAGATGTTGAGTTTAGCCGTAACTACTGGATTAGGCCCAGGTGTCCATAGTCTTGGTACCTCTGGTGCTGGGGCTCCGGACTAAGAGGGTCCTGCTTCTAAAGCCATGGTGTCTAATCCTTTATCACTATCGGAGCTATCTGGATCATTACTTGGTGTTGCTGGAGGTACCAGTGTACTTGTAGGCTTTCTTGGGGATTCCGGGTACCATCCCGGGGTAGTGGTTGGCGGTTCCAGTAGTTATTGTAATGATTCTCCTCTTGATTGCTCCGCAGCGTCTCTGGCTATCTGCCTAGCAGCTGCGTCCCATGCTGCCTATGCGAAAGGGGCAGTCTTTGTGAACCGTCCGTTCGAATCCCTGGTGAGCGGTTGAGAACCTTTCTCAGGGGCCTCACCCTTACTTGGTCCTGATACGCCTTCTATCTTGATAACTGGCTGAAGTTAACAAAATGTAAGCGCCTCTCCAGAGATGCGGTAAACGTAGGCTTAACAGGGTTTATTGTTTAATGAAGGTGATACTGGGCGATGCAAAGTCCGGATACTTTAACAGAAGTGGTTGAATAGGCTGCTCACTATCTCGTGACTACTGAAGTCTCAGAATGGTTTGGTAGATCTCAAACGAAAGATTGTCGAAGTGAACTGAACAAAGTAACTGTTCAGCAAAGTATATTGACAAATACTGGCGGTCGAAGTCTGCTTCCTGTGATGTCCAGAATAGCAGTTCTTAAATACACTTCTTAGGCTACCAAGAGACTTTATTCTCATAACATATAAGACTCTAAAACGGTAGCCTTGAAACAAAACATAAACATATAGAGTATCAAACCGTTACTCAAAACCAAACATAAAATATATAGAGTATCAAACCTATACTCAAAACCAAACATCAAACATATAGAGTATCAAACCCTATATTCTTAGGCTAGAGGCCTACCTCATTTCCTGAAACAAATTCAAAACACAATCAGCATCACTGATACCGAAACATCCTAAACCAGTAACCTGTACCGGTTACAACGACCAAGACAAGACAATCCAAGCAAGGGGTCACCAGCTATTATCAAGAAAAATAGAGACAGGATTACCTGGCGGTACCTATTGACAGATAGCGCCATGCAGCAGACTAGTAGTTAAAAAATGACTGGTTAACAATGCGGTAGTCATAGACTTCAATTATAGTGTAGTGATCAAGGAGGCCCTGGCCAACATGGGAAATATCAGCCGAGAAATCTGATAGGTAGGTCGGATAGCACAGTTGAGCACCGGGAAGATCAACCAAGAAGTAATAGATGAAGTAGGTGAGCTTCATGATACCAAGAGAGGAACAAGTTGCTTTGGTAGCATGGATAGCTCAAAGACTAAGAGAGAGAAATCACCAGAGATTCAAGAAATATTAGTCCATGTCCGTGGCAGATATTACAATGGAGGAGACCTCACAGGAGTCTCAAATCGAATCTAGCAGAAGGCAAACTGCAATTGGCACAAATCAATATCAGCAGGGAACTTGTAATGTGACACAAATAATAGAAAAAAGAAAGCTTGTGGTACAACATAATACCACACTAATACCCTCAATTCACGAACCTATTAAAAGAGAACGAAGCCGAGGGACCACCACTGCAAGCACCAGGATAGGATGAGGAGATCCATGTCGAAAAAGATCAAAAATTAAACCCTAAGAAGAAGACTGCATACCAATGCCTCTGTCCCTTAGGGGAAAAAGAATTGCAAGAACTATGATAATATATTCAACAGATCGTGAAGAGGAGATGGATACGTCACTAGTTCATGTGGGCAGGATCATGCATCCTGTTTTTCACAAAAAAAGGACAGAAAGATGAGGCTGTGCGTGGTCTACTGAGCACTTAACTCTGTAACCAAGATGGACCGATACGAATTCCCACTAATCAGAGAGGTGATGGACCAATTTCGAACTTCGAAATAGTTCTCCAAGTTGGACATAAAATACCCCTATGACAATATATGTATAAAAGAAAGTGAAGAATGGAAGACGACTTTCACAGCGAGATGTGGAATGTACGAGTATTTGCTCACGCAATTTGGCCTAACAAATTCAGCAGTGTCATTTTGGCAATGGATCAAGCGGGTACTTAACAAATTTAGGAACATATGCTACATAGTCTGACTGGATGATATACTCATATATTGGGAAAAGCTCGAACAACACAGAAGAGATATCAGCCATATTAAGGAAAGAATTCAGAAAGCGGAGATGCAGATTAAACCATCCCCATGCAAATTCTGCGAAGCAGAAATGGAATACCTGCAATTCATCACAAATAGAAAAGGAGTCCGATGGGACCCGGTCCATGTGGTGGCAACATGGGAGTACAGAAACGAAATAACGAAAGTGATATCAGGTGCCTTATGGTATTCGGCAACTTTTACCGAACATTCATCCAAGGATTTAGCAGAATGGTAAAGCCGCTATATAACCTCACGAAGAAGGATGTCAAGTGGGACTGGGAAGAAAAGGAACAAAAGGTCTGAGACAACATTGGGACCAAACTCAGGATGGCACCAATTGTAGTACATTGCGATCCTCGAAAAGAAATGACTATCGAAACCGACCTGTCAAAATATGTCTATTCCAAGATTTTGTCTCAGAAATATACACATAGAAACTGGTGCCCCATGTGCTATCAATCAAAGACCATGACACCTGCGGAATGCAACCACGAGATTGCCAACAACAAACAATTACCAATAGTTCAAGCCATCCAGGACTTGAGGAGGTACATCCACAATAATGACCATCCAGTCAGGGTTCTAACGAACCAAAAGAACCAACTTCCCTTCACAACAATGCAGGAACTCCATGATAGGCAAATCGGATAGATGAAGACCCCATGCAAATACAGCTTCAAAATCAAGTACTGACCTGGGAAAGAAGGATGAAAACTGGATGCCTTGAGGAGGATCACAAGCGACAAACTACAAGACAAAGAGGTTGTGAGAATCAAACAGAAAAATCGCATGCTACTCCTAGAAGAATACTTGGAGGCACTGGTGACAATACAAATCCGGGACAAGATCACTGAATAATTGTGCAAATCAATGTAGGTAGCAAAAGAGTACCAGGAAATACAGGAAATGCGTAAGAAGGAGACAAGGAAAGGAAAGGGGTCGCCTTGGACCTAAATGAGAGGAACGATGATTCCCTTATGCAAGATGGAAAGATATGGATACAAGAAGATGAAAGGATAAGGAGAAACCCCATCAGAAGATATCATGGCGAGAGACTGGCAGGATATAGAGGAACAGCTAAAACAAGGGAGCTGATCACGTGGAGATACCGCAGGCTACGACTGAGGAAATCAGTTAAACAATAGGTCCAGAATTGCGACATATGCTATACGATAAAAACGGCACGACGTGCACCATATTGGTTGCTGAAATCCAACAAAATACCAGAAAAATCATGCATATCGATATCGATAGATATCATAGCAGATTTACCTAAGCTACTGGAATATGACTCAATTGTGGTTATGGTGGACTACCTGACAAGAATGGGTAATTTTATACCACAAAAATGAATATGATGGTACCGCAGTTCACAACAACATTCAGTAAAGAACTCTGTCGACTACAGGGACTACCCAAAGATATCATTACTGATTGAGGATCCATATTTACATCTGCAATATGAAAGGAAATAATGGAGGAACTGGGAATTAAAAGGAAGGTATTGGCGCACTACCAACAGCTGGCAGACAGAAAGACCAAATGAACGCACAGCATATTGGAATAATATCTACGAGCCTATATCAACAATTAGCAGGACAATTGGAACAAGTTACCTCTAATAGCGGAGTTTGCATACCGCAACGGAAAACTAGAATCATTTAGAAGAACACCGTTTTACAGAAACTAGGTGCTTGCCCCTGAATATCATGCCATAGATCGTACGACTACAGTGCTGATAACAGAAAACAGAAGATATGAGTCAAGTATATGATACACTTTGAAAAAATATGACGCGAGCACAATTTGAGAAAAAGAAAACTACGATCAATACAGAACACCTGTTGCAAACCCACAATCTGGAGATATGGTGTAGGTCCAGCCACGGAACGTACCACTGACACAAGCATCCAAGAAATTAGATTACAAGAAAATGGAACCACTCGGGATATTTGAAAAAATAGGGAAATGAGCATATAAACATGACCTTCCCACAGCCATGAATATACACAACACATTCCGCATCTTGCTTTGAGAATTCCATTAGAACAACAAGTTGCCATCACGAATGACTTCACATCTCGACCCATCTTGCAAGGTAGATAACATGAATACGAACACAACATGATAATTGACATGTGCTTATATCACGGTAATGTTCAATACTGTGCTAAGTGCAACAGTTACTCCTGCGAACATGATCTAGAGTGGTATCCAGGCACCAACTTCTCAAAAGTTCAAAATGCCTTCAGCCTTTTCGACTAATGTGATCTACAGAAGCCGTCAACCAAGTGTCGATGACACTCCTCAAGACTTGGAACTCATGGGTAGCTCTGTGAGTGCTCTACCAGACGCGGCCAGGTGGGCAGGGGCCGAAGAAGAGATCAGAATCAAGAATACGGCAGAAGGGAAAACCAACAAGGACAAATGGGCCAAGGTACTCAATGACAATGAAAAGAACCGTGCGGTCTATCATTGGATGTTACACACCGATGATGGGTACCCGGTGCACCTATTGGGAAAACTACACAGCAACCTCTTCCAGAGTAAAAGATGTGCAATGTGCAGGTTGCCACCAACTACCCGGATCGAATCTGAGTGGGTAACATAACCACAATTTCCACCTACCCGCCCCGCACGTCATCTAATATCCTGGGAGAACTGTATGGGAAGATACTGCCCATACCATCGCAGACAACAATGGGAAGCCAGGCCAGCAACCCACGAGCGTCCGCAGATAGAATCTGGGAAGGGTGAGGATGCAGAAGCCTTTGTGTCCAAGGAGAAACTACACAAGGCGGGCGAACGACCGCGATGTGCAACCAACCAGTTGAAGGAGAAAATGAAATGCCTGCAGGAAACAATCGCCTACAGGGAAGAAGAAAGGAGGAAGATCCAACCAGTGATCCATGGAGCAAGGTGGGCGATGGAGCAAGATGGGCGAAGGAGCAAGATGGGCGATGGAGTAAGATGGGCAATGGAGCAAGATGGGCGATGGACATGGTGTGGGCTTCCTGCAAAAACAAGATAATGCAGTCAAATGAAAATCTGCAGAAGGAATAGCTTAAACAAGGGGCCATGTTCGATAAGGTATGCAGACACTGAAGACAGGCCATCGCCAATGCCAAACACAAGCACAGATTTGTGGACAGCCTCCACAATGAGAGATTCTAATCTTGAAGGGATTTGATCTTAGAGAGGGAGCTGGTAATGTCACTAATGTGGCTTATAGCGGAAGAGGTTTTCATATGACCAATAGTTATGAATCATAGGTATGCTATGTTTCGCACATGACTTCATTAGAGGTCATGGGTTGCAAACATAAGACCATGTTGGTGATATGATATGGTTAGGATGATATGTTATGTTTCACACATGAGCTGATTACAGGTCACATGTTTCAGGCATAGAACAAGTTAGGTCATAGGGTATGGTTAGGATGTTATGTTGTGTTAAATTCGTGTCCTCATTCGAGGTCATGGGTTTTGCACATGTGACTACTTTGGTCATATGACTTGCGTAAGATGATTGTGTATGACTCACGATTGTGAGTCATATGTGGTGGGTAACTTGAAGAGTGAGTCACATGAGCGTCAAGAGCAACTACATAAAGAAGCTATTAGGGCCATGGAGATAGGCCATCCTCCGTCGCCTCTACAAACCCGGCGATTGAAATCAACCCTCAACGCTAGGTACTCACGAACCATCCACCCCCCCTCTCCTCCCACGATGGCTTCTCCCCCTCCCTTACTGCCCTCTTCTGCTCTCTTACGCGTTGAGGCTTTCTTTCCCTTGAGTTCCGGTACCGCTTCTCTGCTGCCCGTTCTGGCCCCCTTCCTCGCTTAGCGAGGCACCTCCACACGGTCGGCGACCGCTCGCTTCCCATGCTTCAGACGGCTGGTAACACGGTTTGCGGTACGCGAGGACTTTTCCCAGGCCCACGGGTCGATCTCGCTCCTCCCCACGGTCGGCTTAAGCGGTGGTATCCCATCCACTAAGTGACGCTATCTCTGTGAGAAAAAGGGACTACATGAGAGACGCGGTAAAACGCTTGCCTTCTTCTACGGGGACCGCCTAGTCAGACATGAACACGATTACCGAGAGTTGACACGGTCGCGTTCGGTTTCCCTCCTGTTCTGTCGGTTGGATCGGCTTGCACCCTACTGCTACACCCTTTCCCGGCTAGCACCCTACTACTCCACCCTCTCCTGCCGCAGCCCACTGGCGGCTCCCTTTCTCGGTTACGTCGCGTTCCGGGATAACTTCTACGGTTTTCTGCTGCCAGCGCGTATCTCTGGCTTGGTTGTTGTGGGGCTCA
>JACCEG010000016.1:70191-82656 GCA_014065205.1 Tuber brumale
AAAAAAAAAAAAAAAAAAAAAAAAAAAAAAAAAAAAAAAAAAAAAAAAAAAAAAAAGAAAAAAACGGCCATGGAGATAGGCCACGCTCCGCTGCATCTATTTTCCCCCTCATCTATTTCTTCCTTGCTTTCAACCCCATCAGCGTCCGATGTGCTCTTACGTCATTGCTATCCTAGAAATCACCTGGCTGAGGTTATCCCATCAAGACAGCAATGGCTTCAGTTCCTCTTCCCCCCTGCGAACACCACTCTGGGTCCGGAGTTCGCGCTCACATTCTCCTCCTTCCGGAGCTCCATGACAGGTCCTCAATGGATACAGGAATATCCAGCCAACCTTTCCCCCCCATCAGTTCTGGGGAGCTTGATGACCTCTCTGCCAGGGAGGCTGTCATCCTTCCACTCCTTTGCACCTCGCTCCTGGCATTGAGGTCCATCTCCGCTCAAATTGACGAACTGGCGCTAGCAGTCACCCTACTGTCAAGACTAGTTGACTAACTCTGCTCTTGTCGGGACAAACCCCAGCACCCACCTACTCTGCCTACCCAGAATGAAACCACGGGGCATCGCTCTCATATCTCCTGCTGTCAGTTAGAGACCTAGTGTCCTGGCTTACGACGCCTCTCCCCCAACTAACACTCCACCAGCAGCCCCCACCTGACACCCTGCCCCTGCGCCACTTGGCACCAACGCTGCTAGGGTTCCTCCGTCCCTAAAGGGTAAAGAGAGAGCCACGTCGCCCCAGCCCCAATCCTTGCAGATAAGCTGAGCCCCCTTTATGAGCGTGGTGGCGAGACAGACATTCCCTGCGATAGCACGAAAGAGCAGAAATGGTACAGTAACCCAGATGCCTATTCGGTGAAATTGCAAGGCTCATGGGAGGCCCAGAAATACATGGAACGGAAATGCCCGCCCCTCTCGCCGTTCTACCCTGTTCCGTGCCCGTCAGCTCCGGCTGGTGCCCCCTCCTACACTCAAGCCACTTCAACTTGACAGAAGAAGAAGGCGAAAGCGACCAAGGCAAAGAACTCCCCCTCAGCTCATCAGGTCACATTTCGCTTGGCCCACTTGGCTCTCTCAAAAAGCCTGCGCAGCCTCCTAGCTGCAGACAGGCATTTCCTGGCCCCCCGATCCTTTCTCTTTCCGCACTCGCAGCCTGATCGCCTAGCTGCCTCCATTACAGTCAATGCTGCCTCCGTCCTTCGGGAAGGAGGCGGCACTCTACCTCTGGTCTCCAGTGGCAGTGTCAACGATTGGGGTGCAGTCACCCTTCTTGCCCTCTCCCCATTTGTCCCCTTGACTGTATACTCTCCCTGCCATGACACACTCACAGCTAGGTTGAACCTGTCCTTGTCAACCGGAGACGCTCCGCAGCTGCCCTTCCGCCTTGCTCGTAGAAATGTCGCGCTCGTAATACACTCCCTCCCTATAGGATACTTGCCTACCGATAATGACGACCTCGTGCAGCCTGTCAGCAATACCATGTTGAACATCAAAAGTATCCAGGTCCTCTCCACCCGCTACCTGAACCCTGACCGTGACACCCGGATCATCAAGAACATGACCTGCATGGTAATAACGGTTGCATGCGAAAATACGACAACAATGTAGGGCAATAGTTACCTTTTCTCCTCGCGATGCATGATCAAGAGCGCACACTCAGCTAACAGCCTCACTCAATCCCGTAACTGCGGGGAATACGGACACCATTCAGCCAGATGCAAGATTGACCACCTAGGTTGTCCAATCTGCACGATCTCCCGCAGGAAGCAGGCACACAGGAGCCAGAGCCCCACCTGCCCTATGTGTGGGGACCTCAGAGCAGTGGTTGACAGCAGCACAACCTCCCCCCCAATATGGGCGGTCTACAAGGACCAGCACCAGGCATTCGTGAGAGAATGCCCATCAAGACCTCCCCCTCCTACCACCCATAGGCAGTCCTCGGATTCGCGGAATGAGTAAGCTATAGACACCACGAATGACTCCGGTAAGGGGCCTTCACTGGTACACGACCCCTCCTATCCCCTTTCGATCCTGTGACACTCTGACCTAGGCGCGTTAATGGCCTATCCACATGTCCCCCCTTTCCTGCCCCAGAGCCCCAAGGAGGTACCGCGCCGAACCCCTAATAGCCGGATTCTCCGACTCCTTTCCCCCAGCCTGAGATGCCGGAAGGCATGTAATGGCTGGTCACACCTCTCCTTTGAGTTCCGCACTGGCGGCGGGCTCCCGTAACCCAATGTCCATTCTTCAACACAACTGTTTGGGAAGCTGGGATGAGTTTCTTTCCCTTTTTAATTCCTTTTTTCTTTTGATTTCCCCGCCACCCTTGTCGCCCTTCAGGACCCCCTATTGCACAGAAATAAACACCTGTCATTTGTCAGATGCAAGGCCGTCTTGCCACCCTACCCTGGTGGCGGTCAACAAACAGTCACCTGTTACCTTCACCTTTTCACAACTGCAGAGTTTTCAGTGCTCCCAGTGTTTTGGGGTCAACGGGCGGGATGGCGGTTGACTTCCACTCATCTGTTGGTTTCTTTGATTCATTTGTCACTATGTTCCGGGTTGTGAACATCTACAGCACATGGGATGGCTCCCCCTTTCGCCAAACCATCCCTCTAGAGATTGCCTTCCCTCACACGGCTACCCTAATGCTGGTCATTGGAGATTTGAACATCCACCACCCCTCGGCACACCCTGTTCGCCTCTTTTCCATCTCATGCCTCTATGCCTCCTCTCCTTTCTTTGAGAAGGCTTCAGAAGAAGCTTTCTCCCTCTGGAACACACCTGGCATCCTGACCTACTTCCCCTTCAACCCTAAATTACGCCGCTCAGTGGTAGACCAACCCTTTACCAGTGCTATGCAGGCCTCCACCTTCTGATCATGGGACACGGCCCTTACCCCAACAGAATCTGGCAACGTTCCGATTGTCATAACTGTGTGTGAGCCTCTATCTCGCCCGCCCCCTCCTACCTCCTCTCGAACCAAGACTGACTGGCTTTGTCTCGCTAAAGAAATCAAAGCCATGAGAGTTCACCCCCCTCCTCCTATTCCAATGCCCCCCACATTCTCCATCTGGTTTGAATCACCCCTTGACAGGCCGAGAGCTGTCTATAAGCTCCACACCCCAGACAAGAGTCCCACTAGCAGGTCCAAGCCCTGGCGGACCCCTTACCTTATGGCTTCAGAGATCTGCCTTTCACTGAATGGTCCCGGTAGCAAGGCGGGACTGTTAGGCAGACGCCAAACTCCGGTATAAAACTGATGGACGTAGGCCGGAAATGGTTGATTGGAGAATCTGTCGAGGAAGGCTCGTCTCTATAAAGAACGGTAAGGTAAAGATTTAAAGTGGAAAACAATATTATATTGATAAGATCTCTTCTCCGTTGCTTGATGATGTCTGTAAAGCTTGGGAGGCACTTCGATATTTATATCCCGCGTCTAAGTGTTCGCTGAATACTTCTAACTACTATGCCTGCGTAGTACCACTCTGGTTTTAATACGCAAATGTCTAGAATCTTATAAGTGCGAACACCGCTTAACCCTCAAGCTTATCACACCCTTTTCGCGGACTCGGAATAGTATTCCTCCCCTGAGATGACTACAATATTTGTTATGCCAAACAGCCGCCTCCAACTTAGATGTCCGCATAGACTTTTATATGACTTTTTAATCTTGTTGACTATCGTCCCAATCGTCTCTTTGGTCATCAAGTGATCAGGTTCATACCGGGCCACACAGTGCCAATCGCAAGTTCGCGCCCGACGCGTCAACGTCTTATTGGGCTCTAACCTATCTAGGTCTTCCATTCTGAACGTGCTTCCCCTTGGTCCGCTCGCCTGCATAGAGGGGTCCTATTACTAGGACCAACCAACCTACAGCTGATCTCAGACAGGGATGAGTAGATTCGGAATACCCCTAATAGCTTCCACTGCTCGGATATCATCTTCAAGTATTTCGCCAAAAACGTCCTGTCACTTGCGGCCAGTTGTTTGGATCCCCAACTTTGTAGCCTACAATCTCAATGAGCCTCTGACGGATATCTACCGTTCCACTTCCCAGGTGTCGCCAAAGGCCCCCTCTCATATATCCTGCGAAGAGCATGTGGTCGGACAGACGGCGGCGATGTATATGGTGGTATGGAGTGGGCTTCATTGATGTGACATTTTGGTTATAGGACGCAACTCTCGAAATCTCGCTAATGATGTGCAGGCCCCTAATGGGGCCGGAGGGGGGTTTTGGCTCCGGTAAATTGCGGGTCGGTGTGCAGTTACCCTACCGTGGGTGTGTGGACATGTCTAGGATTTCCATATGCCTTACGTGAGCTCCCTCCTACCAGGCTTCACCTCGAATGCCTTTCTAATGAATTTATATTTCTTCTAAATACATTTTAAGACTCAGTGTGGTCAGGGTAAAAAACTTCCCGCTATACTTGGCCACGGTAGGGAACCCTTTTCCTCACTGTCTTACTTCTGCCCTTTCTGGCATGTCCGGATTTTCATTATGAAAATTCTCCACAACTTCCTCCACATTTTCCATACAGGTGGCAGGCTCCCCTGTGTTCTCACCTTCCGAACACCCTTGCCATTTAATGAAGTACCACAGTTCCCCCTTCTCTTGATAGCGGCCGTGTACTTGTTTCCTTTAAGAACGAATCTCGCGTCTTACCAGTTATTTTGACCTCCCATTGCAGATCGCCGTCAATATCCTCTGGCTCTCTAGGGGGTTGTTGACGATTGTCATGAACTGATTCACGATCAGGGTTCCAATAGTGCGACATGGAATACGGGGTGAATCTTCCATCAATCGGATTTGTGGAGCTTGAATACTCTGGACTCACATTTTTCAATGATTTGGAAAGGACCGTATAGCTTTGGACTTAGCTTCTTTGATTTTCGTCGGGTGCGACTCTTTTTTGCGTTTCAGATTACTTTGTCCCCGATTTTGAAGTCTGGCTGTTGTCGAGCTTTCCGGTCATAATATTTCCACATTCTTTCCCCTGTCTTTTCCCGTGACCCTCTTGCTTATTCATGTATAATCTTAATCCAGTTCGCATAATGTGTCGCTCCTGGATTTTGAGCTTTGCGCTCCTTCATCCAATCTTTCTGTGGATGGAATCCGTAGTTTGCATAGAATGGCGACATCGTGTGCGGGTTGGTTGCGGAGTTGTTATAGGCATGTTCAGCTAGCGGTAGTAGCTGATGCTAATCATCCGGATCGTAATTGACAAAACTTCGCAGGTACCCTTCCAGCACTTCGTTGGTACGTTCGGTTTGTCCGTCAGTTTGAGGGTGTTATGCCGCTGACATTTTTCGTTTTATTTCCAGCACCTTGCCAAGCGATTCCCCAAGTTCACCTGCAAACTTTGAGTCCATATCCACGATGATTTCGTTTGGTAGGCCCTGCAGCCTCCATACTTCTTTCAGGAATGCGTTTGCGACATCCTGCGCCATACCCGAGGTCTGAGGTCCGATGAAATGTGCCATCTTCGTGTATCGATCGACTACTACCATTATTTGAGTGCATTCTTTCGACTCTGGTAGTTGGGTAATGAAGTGCACTGAGATGGACGCCCATGCTGCGTAGGGTATTTGCAGTGGTTGCAATAATCCGTACTTAGCGTGTCTAGGTGACTTGTTATGTTGACATTCATAGCAGGATCGTACGTAGTCATTGACCCATGCCGCAAGCCCTTTCCAGTAGAAGTCTCGTATGATTATTTCCAAAGTTTTTTCTTGTCCGAAATGTACTCCAACCTTTGCATCATGACATCCTTCCGCGATCTTGTTATATAGCGCCTGACAGTCTGGTACAAATAGTCTTTGCTTATAATATAATAGATCGTCGGTCAAGGTTCAGTCTTTGTGAAAATCTTTTCCTTCGTCACGTAACCTAATGAGTTCTTCCCTTTGTTGCCTCCACGCTGTATCCATCTCGATAGGCGACTGTATCTCGCCCTGGAATTCATGATTGAACTGCTTCATACCGTTCTGCAGCATAATAGCATTTGATGCTAAAACCTTTTTGAGCACTTCTGAAATATCGTACCAATGTTCATTGTCTTTAGCCGATGCCTGTGGGTAGCTGATGCTAGGTTCCTGTTCTTTGACAATCAGGGATCTTATGGCTATAACGGTGCTTCCGAATCCCGCAGTTGCTCGCTCCGTTTCCTCCAAGTCGTCGACTTCCATCATGTCCCAGGTGTGGATCTTTTCTAACCCTAGATGAACTGTGCCATCGCCCATTCCAATTTGGCCGTCCACATCCATATGGTTGAATAGTATGACCTTGTGTTCGCAGGTGCAATCAGCATCGATTACCCCTGCGCCAGCAGAGATTCCACTTAAGACTGCTAATCCACTTCTTGGGGCAACTCTTGCGTAAGTTCCTTCATATAGCCCAACACCTATACCCGTCCTTCTTAATGCTTGTCCATATTTTGGGACAATGTCATCTTCTATGGCGTACAGCTCATGTCCTGCCACCATTCTTGAGCCCTTTGTTGGCAAGTATGCCTTTTTGCTCAATCTTTTAACCCTAATAAAGGGTTCCATTCTACTTCTTCACGGATCCAAATCCAAATCCTTACCTCCATCCCAGTCTTCTTCTTCATCGCATACCCTCGCTACTAGCGACACCAAGAAACCTTCTTCTTTCAAAGTTTTCTGTTCGCGATGCATTGCTCCCTCCTCAGGACGGTACTACGGCCGTCTGCTTAATGCATCAGGCTTTCCGCCCTGCGTGCCTGGTCGGTATACAATGCGGAAATTGTATTCTACCAACTTCTGAGCCCACGGAATTTGACAGCCACTCCACACTTTTGCGGTGAGGAAGTATTGTGGGTTTTGATGGTCGGTAAAGACTGTGATCGGTTTCTCCGTTTCGCTCAAGTAGTGTCTCCATTCTTTACAAGCTTCTAGGATCGCGAGAAGTTCTTTGTCATGAATCTCATAACTTCGCTCCGCTTAGTTGAATTTTCTGGAATGGAAAGCTACTGGATGTAATCTTTTCTCAAAGGATGGACAAAGGACGCAGCCGAGTGCAAAATCGCTAGTATCAGTTTCTACCCCCGTTTCTCTTTCTGGGAAAAAGTGGTGGAGTATGGGAGCGGTGGTCAAGCGGTGCTTAAGCTCTTTGAATGCCGTATCTTGTTGAATTCCCCATTTAAAATTCTTAGAATTTACTTGCGATGTCTCAGTCATTGGCTTGCAAATAGCCGAGAAGTTTTTTATGAATCGTCGGTAGAAGTTAGTAAACCACATAAACACTTGTACTTCTCTAGCAGACTTAAGCACTTTCCAGACCATTACGGATTCCACCTTTCGGGTGCTCATAGACACCCCCTCGACCGCCACCACATAGCCAAGGAATTCTACCTCTGTGGCATGGAACGTCGATTTTCTTAGCAATACCACTAATTGCAAGTCCGATAGACTTTTTAAAACTTTCTTAACAGCTTCGATGTGTTCCTTTTCATCCTTTGAGTAGATGAGAATATCATCAAGGTAACACACCACTCTGACACCCAAGTATTCCTGTAGAACTTGCTTCATCATATCTGGGAAGGTTGCCTAAGCGTTGAGCAATCCAAAAGGCATAACCTTATATTCGTAGTGTCCATATCTCGTACGGAACACTGTCTTCCATTCATCTCCTTCTTTTATCCTAATCAGGTGGTAGCCGTCTTTAAGGTCTGACTTGGTGAAGATCTTTGCGCCGGCTACTCGATCTCTGAGTTCGGACATTAGGGGAAGAGGATGTTTGTGGAGGATAGTAATCTTATTTAGATTCCGATAATCCACAACTAGACGTAGTCTAGCATCTGGCTTTGGTACGAATAATATGGGTGCGCCTGCTGGCAATTGACTCCGCGTTATTTTCCCGTGTTTGCTCATTGTTACCAAGTATTCTCACAAGGCTTTAAGCAGTTTCTCGGACAACGGATATATCGGCCCCCAGTGGGGAGTTGATCCAGGAATCCGTTTGATTTCACGATTCAAGGTTCGTCTTGGAGCTAATATTTCTGCCGTCTAGGCTGCAAACACATGTTTGTATCTCCCGTATTCTTTCGGTGATGAGTCCAGTTCCACGGTATTTGCGATGGCTGCGATTCTTGCGATGTGGCTGGCATTAGGCTCCCAAGCAACACATTCGTCATATTCCAACATATCCGCTATTCCTTCAACTTCTTCCAAACAGTTTTCGCAACATTTTACAGAGAAGGTCCAATTTTCTACATGTTTTATGTGAGACACTGGGTATTCACAATGCCACCAACCAAAAGGAATTATCATTCTGTAGTGACCTGCTTTAGCCACCTCACACAACACTTCAGAGATGTGTCGATTTTTTCCTGCTTCTAATTTTGATGGGAGAGTGTAACACTTTCCTCCAGAGGCGGCGGACGATCCGTCCAAGCCTAAGATATCAACTGCATTGTCACGTTCTAAGCAGGTAATGCCCAGGTCTTCAACTAGGTCCTTGTTGATAAGGAACACATTGGATCCCGAGTCTAATAAGACTTTAATTTTGTATCGCTTAACGTTTATATGGAGGTAAGCGATCACTTCTGGACAGTTGAATCGTTTTGGTTTTGGAGCGTCTAGTTCCACGGGCTTGGCGCGGATAAGGCTTTCTTGGTTCTTTCGTTTAGACATCATTGGTATTTGGTGTAGGTAACAAGATGTTTGTTATTACGCCCGCGTAGTTTCGCCCATTGAGGTCTCCGCAGACAAACTAGCAACTGTTTTAGCTCTAACAATCTGGGTCTATATACTAAGCGGCGTTTCACCGATACGCAATTGCGCATGATCAGTTTTCAGGTTGGATGCCTTCTCTCGACACGCCAGACCTAGGCTCATAGTAGGTTTTCACGTGGTTTTTAGCCCTTTTACTCCCCTGGTTTGGGGTTCCAGTTTTCACCCAATCCTCTCCCTTAGGATTTCGGTTATCCATCCAGCTCCCGCGGAGAGGCCTTGCGCCCCAAAGCTGTACATCCCTATTCCATACTCTGGCCTGAAGGCAAAATAGTACATACGTATAATACGACTCAGAGTCATGTGGTAGGTGGAATGGCCCTCGTTGGTTGTCCTCCTGCCGTGTATTCTTATCAGGTATATCTTGCATTGCTACGTCCTAACTTCTTTGGCATAGTAACTTGCTTGCACACGGGTAGCAGGCAACTAGCAGGTGACTCGACTAACTTGGTAGTGTTGGCTCACGGGCCATGTGCACATGTTAACTATCCTCTCCTTCGATCGAGACTCTACATATATTGATTCTTATGTTCGAGCTCATAGGTCCCTCTTCGGGTCCCTTCACTTAGAGCCTACCTGCGTTGACCCTGAAATGAGAAACTAGCTTCCCCCACTTTGATGATTGTGAGTTTCGATTCCCGTAGTTGCACACGGAATACCTGATCCCTGTCATGGGGGGTATCCAATACACCACAGCCAAAGGGGGTTCCCATTTCGATTCCAGCTCCCTTAGGACACTGACTACCCAAAGGCCGCCGGCGTTAGTGCCAATGAACAGACCTAGGTCAGTTCTTCATCGTCAGCCAGTTCGCAGATTTTATTAACTCGTGCTGGGTTCTGTACAGTTGCAACTTTTCCAGCGAATTTATGCTTAACAATAGCCGACCTGGCTCTGCGAATTCCCATTTTTATCGGTCTTGAGTTGACCATCGCCGCCGATATATGGGCGTCTCCCCCACACGTCTGATAGGTGTGGTTTTTCTTCCCACAACCTCTGCAATCTCCTTCTTTCCTTCGTGTGTCGATCCCACTCTGAAGAATACTGGTATGGGCCTGGGCGAAGTTTGTATGAGAGGTCTTTCTCGCACCTCCCCACCTTTGCCTCGGCTTGCCCGGTTCATCGTCCCTTTTCCATTTTCGTGATGGGGCTCCTCCTCCCTTGACATAAGGTTTATTTTCCCCTTTGTTGTTTCGGTTTAGAGTCCCGTCAGTCTTCTCTTTTGACCTCTTGGACCACATTGCGCTTAGACAGTTTCTCTTGCCCAATCGTTTCTCTGGCCAGCAGTCCTTCTTCTGACCGACCACACAGGCTTAGCGCCTCCTCCCAGTCTTGATCTCTTGTATATTGCAGAGGTGTCAATCTGGAGACAATTTGTTTGAGAAGTTTATTTTCGCCTTCCTCGCTCCAGGATTCTCCGGTCATGCGTGCACGAATGTTATGATTATTCATGATCATTAGGTAATGTTCAATGCTTCCATCATACTCGCCTAGTTTCATAGCGCGAAGTGCTAGTCGTTCGGCTTCCACCGGAGCAAACCGCTTGATTATATCATGTTCAAAACAAGTCCATGTTGCTAGTTCCGGTTGCTGGGTTTCTCCTTGAAGTCTGTCCACAGCCTTCTTATACCAAACTGTCTAAGGAAGTACTATTTCTCCTTTTCAACAACTGAGTACATATATAGCTCGTTCCCAGGCATCGTACCAAATTCGCGGATTTCGCTTTCAACAGTCCGTGCATTGAATGATCCAGACATATATGTCTTGAGCGGGTTTATCCTCCAAGAATGGGGGTGGTTCTGATAGTCGCTTAATATTCAGCACCATCGCGTTGGCAAGTGTTTCTGCCGTGCCAGACTGCTCTGGTATTTGTCCTTGCCTGCCTCAGCTAGGACCTCCACTCCTCCTTCCTCTTTCATCATCATCATCGTTATCGTCATCACTAGCATCTTCTGGGTTACCTCCCTGGGCACCTGATGGGAATGCAGCAGCAGTCTCTCGGCCATTCCCCTTTTCTCTCCGTCTGGGCGGACCCTCATATTCCTCGTTGTCCGTTTCTTGGACGGCAGGTAAAACTGCGGGTCCTACAGCTTCAGGACTTGGTGCTGGGGCTAGTATCTTGTTTATGGCCACTGTCAACCCCTTTAGGGTTTGGTTTGTCTCGATATTCTGCAGTTGTTGCTGGTCTTGAGACCTGCAAATTTCCGCTTGATGCGTAGTCTGATCTGTGCGCATTTGTCCTAGCGTACCGTTGACCTCTCTTTCGTCAGTGACACTTGCGGCGCCAAATTCGACGAATTCTGCCCTTAGACTGAGGACCATTTGTTCCAGAGTCTGGTCTGGTGCTAATGCACCTTGGTTTTTTCCCCATGGGTTCCATGTAAACTCGTGGTTACCTCCTCATGTTCCTGTTGACGCCGTTCCTAGGTGTCCATTTTTGTTGCGACTTCTCGCAACATTTCTTCCGGTATCCCCTTGACTTCGCTTTCCACCCATGCCAGATGCATCAACAAGATTGCAATATGGTTATCGCGGACATCTTGTCCATCGGCCATTTGCTGTTGAACCTTAATTACTTTTAAGGTATTATCTTGAGTGGCTCCCTGCAAATGTTTGAAGGCGATATTGGCTTGGTCGCGTGAGGTATCTATGTCTTGCCTTATTTGACCCAATGTTATCCCAAGGGGTGCAGCCAATCTGGCCAAGTTTGCAGCATGGTCTCCTAGTCTCGGTGTGGGAACCCTCGATATTCTATGAGTCATTGCGTCACTAGTGGATCGGTGAGAGGGTAAATTTACTCTCTCGAATGCAGGTTCCTTATGAGTTGAAGGGAAGGGATTATGAATGGAGGAATCATCCGCTTTATCTTTGGTGTCGGGTCGTGTATCCATAGCTTCACCCGCCGTTATTCTTTTTCTCGGATCCTGAGGTATCTCAGCCATTGTGATACTTTCCAGGTAGGCTAGCTGCTTTAATAGTCCTGGGTACGTGATTACTAGTACTTGGTACCAGAGTTCTTGATATCCTTTGAAATGTTTAAGGAATCGTATGTAAGGTATTTAACGTTTGAGATGCTACGGAGGTGTAGGTATAAAGGGGTTCGGTTGGTCCGATTTGGGACTCAGGACCTAAATCTCCTTTTTCTCGAGGTTTAGGATGTACTTATAGTCCATATAACGGGTGTTGTGCCCAGGCCGAGGGGATATCTGGCCTCTGGTTAACTGTTGCTGGTTTTTCCTTTTTCTTTTCCACCATGAGCAGGGAGCACTGGGTGCTCCAGGCGACAAGGTTTTCTGACTCGGTCAAATTCCACTCAAACTGTAAACTGTGCCAGGTGCGATATCTGCTATTGAATTGATCCCTCGTTGGGATCCCAATAGGTACTGTGTACGACGAGGGTTATAGCGTATATTCGTCTTTGATTTTGAACAGCTTTCTCGCGAATATTTCTTCGAAGGAATGAATATAGATAGAGCAATGAGGTCCTTCGGAAATATAAGCGAAGTCTGAGGTGAGGGTGGAGTTTGAAGTGAACTCGTAGTTCATATAGTGAGCCTTGGTAACAGGAGAACTATCAATATGCTATTAGGCGGACGCCAAACTCAAGTATATAACTGAGGGACGTAGGCCTGAAATCTTGGACATCCTCCGTCTCCTCTACACACCCGGCGATTGAAATCAACCCTCAACGCTAGGTATTCACGAACCATCCAC